>JAOWAN010039645.1:0-15804 GCA_028566635.1 Lobelia cardinalis | reverse complement strand
CTTAAATGTATACTCTTTTTGCTTAAATGTATACTCATTTTTGATCCATGTATACTCTTTTAAAACTTAATGATCACTACCATAAATAACCTCCGGATTTTAAGGAAACCGTTATTCGGTTTTCCCAAAATCCCAAAATCCACTCTCACTCCCCAATCACCTCTCCTAGCGCGTGTCTTTCACAGCTGGTGGGGGTGCTTCTTGCTTTAAGCACCTAGGTGCTTAAAATAATTTGCGCCCTTCTCAAAACTCCCATCTGCTCTCCCTAAAACGAACCCACTTCCGAAATTTAATCCTCATCAACCATACTCCCCTTATGACTACTGCGCCACTTGTTCAAATTTATGGAGTAATGAGTTTGTGTCAAACCTAGTTCTTGCCAAACAGTTGTTGTCGAATCTTGCGCTTTTTAAAGGCCAAATCCTACAGCTAGAGCCTAGAGTAGATGTGGTCTCTCTCTCTCTGTCTCTCTGGTAGATTCGGTTCTTGTTGCCGGCGATGGTAAGAATTACCAATGAGTAATGTCAAAAACTTCCAGATTTTGTTCATAAATTTTCTTTCTGTCTAGAGCTTGGCTTGAATATTGTAAAAACTTCATAGGCGTGTTCTATTCTGGCCCATTCTTGGCTTGATATTTGAGCTCCTTTGATTCCGGCGATCTGGTCGCGAATCGTTTTTCGGACATACCAGCGATAAGGAACTTTCTTCCACACCCACATAGCCCGTCCGGCGTAACCTGCGGATAAAGCGGTGCGGGTACACGGTCGTATGCAGGCAGTGCGGGCAGGTTGAATATATCGAAAAATCGCGTAACCCGTCCCGCATAACCCACACCCCCGAACCCGCTCACATTATCAGCCCTACATTGGTGGGACAATGTAGGTGCGCTCATCAACATTTTTCTTTCTTTTGTCCCAGGGAGGAGGTTCCTCCTGCAACTCCAATGTGCATTTCTGCAAGGAAGGAGAAGCATTTATCAGGGAAAGCCATCCAAGGAGGTTTCTACTATCACATCCAAGATCTTGCAATGCCGAGTGCTTGATATTTGGTAAGTGAAGATGCTCGATACGTTCCACATTTATCTCGCGATAATCAGGATTAAAAGCCAACATGAGAAACTCGAGCTGGCATGAATAGTTGGAAAACATGCAAAATTTATCCCTTTCACGAATAGCAACCAACCCACCAAGGGTCAGGTCGAGAATGATTCTTTCGGGCCAACGTACTTAAGTGTCACCAGATTTGGAGCTTTGATCACGAAATGTTGCACCAAACATACGGATATCTCTAAGGACTTCAACAGAAGTGCAGAACTGCGAACTACTAGACGTTCAAGATGACCTGAGCGAGCAACAGATAATTTCTCAAGAAGAGGACAATTGCATAGAAAGTAGTTAAGAAGTTTTCGAGTTATGTATGAAATCAATGCACGTTAATCAAATATGTCTGAAATCAAATATGGCTGAGCTTTGTATTGCAATTGCACGTTACGTCTGATATTGCTTCCAAGTATGAAATCAATGCACCGGCTTTTCTGTGTTCCTTACCTGATAATTGGGGTATATACTACTGAGTTGAGATTTTTTGTCTCGTTTGGTATCTTTATCTCCTGTCCCATAATTTTTAAAAACGAATACATATGCTAAAATATTTTAGGACCATTTTTTAAACAGTTAAAATACAATTTTTTTTTTTTTTAAATGTGACAGTGAAACACCAAATGGTATAGAAGATCGTGACTCATATGCTACTATATATAGTATAAGATATTAACTTGGCATAACAATAGCGTTCAGGGCTTTGTTTTTTTTTTTTTGTTTTTTTTGTGGGTTACAAGTTCAGGGCTATATGACAGCCACAAAATTAATGAAGGCATTTTCACTATTGGGAAATAGAATCTCAGCAGCTTAAAAAAAAAAAAAAAAAAACAATCATTCATTTGAATGGAGAGAGATCTAAAACCAGCCAATTTTTCATGCACTGCTGCAACTCTCATAAAACATGTAATGATCCACAAAACATGACACTCCTAGCTTATCATTGCTATCATGATTATAGAGAGACCCCGGAAACTTTGTGGCAGATGCGTATTCGGTCTTCACGTAGAAAATAAACAATAAAAATCTCATGAACCCAATCTTGCATTTACATTTGATTTTGAGTTCAAAGGTAGATATTATAATACCTATACTGGATTCAATCAAATCGCAGATTTTGACTTGATACATCATCATTCCGGATCCATATACGACTGATGATGGTAAATTTAGTCCGTCGAATTCATGGTATGCTTGATTTCATCCGGAAAGATTTGAGCAGATTACATATATAGTTTCTCTATTATCCCTGGGAAGAAAAAAGAGAATCTAAGTAATGTATCCTACACAAATGATCTCAATCACAACTGAAATAGGAAGCAATACAAAGCTCAGCCATATTAGCTTGGCAAGTTATCAATTTACATTTCCATCTATATCCCAACCCTACAAGGATATGACACTTTCTTTGCTCATACTGGTAACAAACATTACTGGCAGGAGAGATAAATTTACCTAAGTCCTCCCCATGCATTCCCTGATTACTTGAAGAAGCTAATGCACATTTAAGAGACAGAAAATAATTACAAAACACTCCTTAGTATTGATAACTGAATCTTATCATAATGGACTTCATTTATCTGTTCTGTAATAATCCAGAGATTAATTACAGAGCCTTGCAACTGAATGGCCTCCGGTTCAAGAAGGAAATGAGCTCACGATGTACTTGTGGAGTAGTAATACATGATTGAAGGTGTCAACTAAGGATAAGGTTTCTGTCGACTGTAATGGAGGTATTAAAGATATCTAGAGACCTACTTCCTTCACCCCAAAACAAGAATTGCAACTGAATTGCCTCCAGTTCAAGAAGGAAATGAGCTCACAATATAGTTGTGGAGTAATAATACATGATCGAAGGTGTCAATTAAGGATAACGTTTCTGTCGATCGTATTGTAGGGTGTTTAAATCCATATATAGAGAACTACTCCCTTCACCCAAAAACAAGAGTCCCCTACTGACTTCACGCGCATTTTCTTTTAATATCCTCAATTTATCCTGTAGTAGTGTTGAATCAATTGAACCCGTCATTTTCTAACACTAATATTTAAAAGAGAAAATTCTACTAACTAGGGGTCTAATTTGAAATTTTAGCACAAGGCCTCCAAATTTATAGGGACAGCCCAAGGTGAGAAAGAAATTATGTTTACACTTACAGCTTCAGTTATTTTATTAATTGAATTTTAGTCAACAGTTAACACCAATAATCTGCATTCTCTGCCTGCTATTCCATACATGCAGTGCATAGAAGAACTTAGGTTGTGTTTGGATGAGTAGTTTTTTGATTTGGTTTTTGAGTTTTTGTAATGATTAAAGTAAAAAGTAGAGAGAGATAGAGAAAAAACTTGTGGGACCAATGAGAGAGAAAAATCAAAAAACAAAAAACCTGGGTGAAAAAACCCTTAATGTCATACGAATGAAATTATGCACACATAACGGTGCACACAAAGAGAAGATAACATACCTGTCTTTTCCTTCGGCTTTGAATTATGAACCACGAGCGAGCAACAACGTACCATGGAAAGAGAAACCCAGCTAGCTGAAGAAGGGAAATCTGCAACTCAAATGCACGAAGTTATGGTGCCCCTGAAGCCTCCACTAACGACATCGGAGAAATAGCTAATTTTCTAATTCAGCAATTAACAATCAAAACATTAATTTCAGGATTCCTGTATAATAATATTCTACAACTCAACACAACTTAGTCCAATTCCACACTTGAGGTCGACTACAAAATCTTTTCCTGGCATTGTATTGCAAGGTCATCACATTGGCCACAACGCTTCATATTTTTTTCTATTCTATTACCTCGTCCACTTGCTAACGGGTGCAGTAAGAGGCCTATTTTGTATGTGTCCGAACCATCTAAACGATCCTGGCCTATTTTGTATATGTCCGAACCATCTAAACGATCCTCTATCATTTTCTAAGTCATAGGAGCAACTTTCACTGTCTCCTGCATTTGTTTTACGAATTTTATCTTTTTTAATTTTAACTTTTACCACATATCCATCTTAGCATTAATAAAGAATAGCATTTGAAATTGTAACTCTCAATTTTTATATTTTAAAATTATTGTTGGATAGTTATTGTCTTCCAAATATTAAGACAACAACAAAGCCCCAATCACATCGGATCGGCTCCATGAATCCTTTTCCGCCTTTCCACGCGATCCAATGTCAAGTCATCATACAAACCACAGTTTTTCATATCTTTCCCCATTGCTGATGTGCATGTTAATTTCGGCCTATCCCTACCCCTAGCTTGATTAAAATTAATATCATCGCATTTCTAAACACTAAGGGTTATGTTGTACATGGCCAAATCATCTCATTTTCTCTACTATAGGAGCTACTTTTGCAATTTCTCATGTTTGTTTATTATGAATCTTATATTTTCTAGTCTTTCACATTCGCATTTTCACTGCAATTATCTTGTTGGCATATTTCTTCTTAGTAGCCCAACACCGTGTTCTGTACAAAAATACAGACCGGTTGTCCTACAAAATTTTTCCGCATGACTTAGTGGTATGCCGATCACATAATACTCTAAATGCACTCTTTTATTTTATTCAACCCTTCATCCTAGGTATAGAAATATTTTCTTTTCAGGTATTTTTTTCTCCATGTAGCTTAATTTTCACTTCACTAACACTCCTCTTACCACTAAAGTTGTAAGTTATGTACTCTATTTTACTCCTATTTATTTTTAATTATTTGACTTCTAAATGTTATCTCCATTTTCTAACTTATCATTAACCTCATTCTTCGCTTTATCGATAAAGACAATTTGATCGGCAAATAGCATGCATCAAGGTATATCAAATTGTAAATGTCTAATTAGTCCATCCGGTACTAAGATAAAAAGGTACGGGCTCAAGGCCTCTCCTTGGTATAGTCCTATAGTGAATTGAAAACTCGCATGTCTCCTTTCTCATAGTTCTAACTAACGTCGATACCCCATTATACAACAACTGTCTTAATCTCAATCACTTGGGGTCGGCTACATGAGTCTTTTTTTCGTCATTTTCACACAATCCAATGCCAAATCACCAAATAGATCACAATTTTACGTGTCTTTGCACATTACTATCCATATTAACTTTGGCCTACCCTTACCACTAGCTTGATTAAGACTAATATCATCACATTTCCTAATTGGAATACTAAGGGACCTACGTTGTATATGATCAATCCATCTTATGCAATTCTCTCTTATTTTCTCTACTATAGGAGCTACTTTTACGGTTTCTCAAATTTATTCATTACGAATCCTATATTTTTTAGTTTTATCGCACATTCATCTAAGCACTTGCATTTTTGCTACACTCATCTTGTTAGCATGTTCCTTCTTAATAGTTCAACACTCAGTTTCATACAATAACGTAAGCCAAACGGTTATCCTATAAAAGCTTTCCTAACTTTACTATTATACGCTGATCACATAACACTCCAGACACACTTCTTACATTCCATCCGGCCCGATTTATTCTATGATTGACATCCTATCTAATCTCTCCATCTTGATTAATGATTGATTTTAGGTACCGAAATATTTCCTTGTGAGGTATTTCTTTTCCATCTAACTTAACTTTCATTTCACTAATACTCCGCTCACCGCTAAAGTTTCAAGCAATATATTCAATTTTGCTCCTACTTATTTGAAACCCTTTGACTTCTAATGCTTCTCTCCATTTTTCTAACTTATCAATTAACCTCATTTTTTATTTCAGCGATAAGGACAATGTCACCGACAAATGGCGCCAAGGTATATTATCTTATAGATGTCTAGTTAATCCATCCATTACTTGGTGTAGTACTATAATGGTTGAAAACTCGCATTTCTCTCCTATCGTGATTCTAACTAACGTCGATGTCCCATCATACATATCTTTAATAACCTCAATATATCTCACTTTAATCCCTTTTCTTCGAGGATGGATCAAATTACCTCCGTAAAAACTCTATCACATGCCTCTCTATGTCAATGAATACCATGTGTGGATCTTTTTTCCCTTCCTTATAGTGTTCCATCAATCTCCTTACTAGGTGGATAACTTCCATTGTTTATGTACCTCGCGTAACACCAAATTAATTCTCCCATACCATTGTCTCCCTCCTAAGTCTACTTTCATCTATTTTCTCGTAAAGCTCCATTGCGTGACTCATTAGTTTAATACCTTGTATAATTCGTGCAACTTGATGGATAGCCTCCATTGATGATCTATCAGTGATGTGATTTTACAACTATGCTCGTCGACAGTGACAAGAACGATCTTCGGCAGCTTCCTAAGCCTGAAAATAAGACAACCACTGCAAACTTGGCGAGGGTTTACCCCGCAAAAAGCCTCCGGCGTGAGTTAGACTTAAGTTTAGAGAGAAACAAGAGAATTAACCATTGTTCAAAAGAGCTTTTGACAGTAGAATAAGGCAAATATCTTTGCCTTCACGAGTAAGGCCTTATTTATATTGCTTATACTGAGAATCATGGTAGGAGTATGTACTTCGTAGCTTTTAGTTCAAGGAAACGTAATTATGGTAGGACTGAAGTTCCCAGCAGCTTATGGCTTTAAGGAGACCATGTTTGAGTAAGGAAAGGATCCAGAGAAAGAAAAAGGTGAATGCGAGTAGAACATACGTGCTCTCTCCTTCCCCTCATAAAAATCAAACAGCTGACTCACCAAGATTGGCATTAATAATGGACCAGAGCTGTACACAAGCCAAGCCAGGTCGTGGATTCGATTCGGTTCGATCCGTTTAGATCCGTCTCGACTCGACTCGCAATGCTTTCATGAGCCAAGCCAAACACAATTTTCAGGCTCGTCATATTTTGCGAGTTCGACTCGACTTGCGTGAATCGCAAGCCGACTCGACTCGTTATATTTTTTATTTATTTATTTATAATTTATATGAAGTTGAATTATCGATGTTAATAGATATTTTTTTCTTCATTTTTTAAAGGAACAAACTTCAAATCAGTAATTTGTATTTTGTATAATTTATAAGTAAATTATTATTTTTGATAATATTTTAAATATAATTATAGATTTCTATTTAAGAAAAAATAGGGAGGATCAGAGCACAAAAATAATAAAATAAAATTACAAAATTACAAATTGAATAATGATCCAAAGTCCAAAATTTCTATTTTTTCTTTCCAATTTCCAGAAATACTTTATAACACAAGTGCATTACTATCTATTACAATATGTTAGCCATTATGCATACCATAATTAATAATTTTCATAATTAAAGGTTCAACAAAACTCGTCAAGATCCGCTAAAAAGTCCGTCAAAATTCGTTAAGGTTCATAAAATTTTTAGCTCGCAAAGTCTCACGAAGGCTCGTGGCCGACTTGCGAGTCCGTCACGAGCCAAGCCAAGCCCATTCATTTTAGGTTCGACTCAAGTTCGTAAAAACTCGACTCGTAAAAAAATGTAAAAAGATCGACTCGAGTCCGTAAAAATTCGACTCGACTCGGCTCATGTACAGCCCTAAATTAATGGTCAACTGAATATGTTGCTCGCTAGTTCAGTGGATATTGATCATATCAGAACCATGCTCATCACGGTATATAAAGTTCTCGCTATATGGAAGGTTAACTCCCTTAATAAGACTGACTGCTCGGTCAGTAGAAAACGGACTCTCAGAATATTAATATTCGTCGCTGATTACAAACGACCATCAAAAGATTGACTTCCTCTAGTTTAGCTTCAACTTGGGTGATTACAACCCTTGGTGTTCGCTGCCGGCAGACGAGCACGGTATTTTTGGTATGTGCACCCGGCATAAAACCAAATTGATTTTTTGATATTGTTGTCTCCCTATTTAGTCTACTTTCAACTACGACTCATTAGTTTAAGTCCTATAGTGACGGAAAACTCGCATCTTTTCCAAATATTAATCCTTAATTAAATTCGTAAAATCTCTTTCCAAATTATTGTTCTTCAAATGACTTACAAACGACCATCGAAAGATTGACTTCCTCTAATTTAGCTTCAACTTGGGTGATGACAACCCTTGGTGCTCGCTACGGTATTTTTGGTCTCTTCACCGGGCATAAAACCAAATTGATTTTCCAATACTGTTGTCTCCCTTCTGAGTCTACTTTCAATTATTCTCTCCCAATGCTTTATTGTGTTACTCATTAGTTTATGTCCTATAGTGACACGAAACTTGCATGTTTTCCAAATATTAATCTTTCGTTAACTTCGTAAATCTCATTCCAAATTATTGTTCTTCAAACGACTTACCTTACGGTTTGCCTAGAGTTTAATGATGAGATTGCTTTTTAACTTTAATTATCATGATGATGTACCCAGCCTACCTTTAATATTTTCTAGCTTCCTCCCACCACCACCCTGGATATATCAGCTGCTTTCATTTTACAGCATTAAGGCTTCAGCATTAAGAACATCACAATATTCTTCTCCATGACTTCAGCTTCATCATCCTTTTAATTGCCGCAAAATCCACATACTAATAAACTTGTCACTGTTACTATCTGGATTTAGTATTGCACAGACTTTGCTGGCCAAATAAACTACCATCTACACCCATCTGAAGCGAGAGAGAGAGAGAGAGAGAGAGAGAGAGAGAGAGAGAGAGAGAGAGAGAGAGAGAGAGTGTGATATACACAAAAAACTATGAAATGAATTAAGCTTACATTTAAGAATGATGATGATTCCTGCACCATCCTCAGGTCCCTAATTATCAATGGAGCTTGGTGAATAAGCAAGACAAGCATCAACTACACGAGTTAACAAACACAAATTAAACAGATGTGACTCGAAAGGCAAGACTTAATAAACACAGAATTCAACAGTTGTGATGCAACAGGCAAGAATATATGCATCTACAATGTGCGAATAGTAAAAAGGGGTTAATTTAACAAACACGGAACTCAATAATTGAGACTCGAGAGGCAGGAATACTATGCGTCTAGAATGTGCAAAGAGTAAAAGGGGGTTTACTTACGATTATAGCAACTGAGCGCAAACAGGCAATAATGCCACTATTCCCATTGGCATAATCATCATATTCTGATTGCAGAAATCGACGCTCTGCAGCAGCAAGATCCAAGAAATGTGGATCACGAAGATCAAAGTGTGGACCCCACCCTTGCCTGAAAAATGAAGAAAAGAAAAGAACATAAAGCTATGGCACTTAGCAGGTCTGTTCTCTTGATGTTAGAAGTGTTCTTAATATCCGATTCAATATTGTCAGTATCTGGAAAGCCAGGTGAACGACATAGAGAATTGTTTTGGTGCTCGTTGAAGATAGGATCAGCACGAGTAGGGATACGATTAGAGGCAATCTTAGGCATAGAATATTTGCGGCCATAGTAACATCAGTAATCTGCAAACCGGATCTCATATTACAGGTCTTTCAATGGTTGTTGGATCAGCATTCTTTACATACCAATGAATATTGGCTTTTCTGCTTTTGCAGTGGATGCACATCAACAGAAACGTCAGGTTCATAGGTGTACAGTTAAGTAGGATAACAAGCTGGCATTTCAAAAAGCTTGCAACTATGCTCGTGCGGCCTCTTGTGCAGCGTCCAGGTCTACATGGGTATGAGTGCATGGATTAGTGACTACTGTATGTTCTCCATGTATGATTTTATTAATTTATTTTTTATATTATTAAGAACATCACAATATATTTATATATATAGAGAAGGGAAGGACAGTGGATCCCGTTCCACTGGGGAGGCCCCCATGGGAGTATGTGTATGTGTTTATTTTGATGTTGTTTAGGAAGGTAAGGTATCAGCCTATCAGGGCATTTGGTGTTCATAGAAGACCCGGTTGTTCTACCTTCGTACTCTCCTACTGGTAAAATCCATTTTGATGTAACGCAGTTTGTCTAAATTTTATCATGGAAAAGAAATCAACAAAGAATGTGCAAACCACCAAAAACAGAAAAAAGGAAAAGTTATTTTAGGTCATTAACCTTTCAAATAATGAACCTCTTGAGTTTGTTGCACGTCCCACTACATATTTCAGTAATGGAAAAGAAACTTCCATATATAATTTAAAAAATAAGCGGAAATTGTACAGGTAATGGAGCCACAAGAAAAGAACCTGATATCAATTGTCATAACATCTGGATTGCTTCTTGCTGGAGGTCGACAGTAATTTGGCGAATAATCCTGTGGGAAGGGATGACACAGTACCAAACAATCAAATCACATGATTTACTATATTTACATTTTATAGACATGTGCCGAAAGCATACCTGATTGCAGATTTCGCACGTAATATCACCCTTCTTATTGCACCATCTCTGGATGCACTTTCTATGAGCAAACTATACATCACAAACAAGTATAAAGAATATAAATAAATATTAGAGGACATCAAAATCATTAAATGTAGCAACTTAACGATACTGGTTGTCGGAACATAAACGTTAAAGAGCTAATAATCATAAGAGATCCTGCTGCATATCAATGGGTAATTGTGTGATGATGAATGAAGACACACAAATACACCTGAGAAAAATGAATTTTCAAAACCAAATTAAATTTAAAAATATATAGGTTTTTTTTTTTTAAGAAGAATATCATTGATAGAGAAAAAAATTTTAAATATATATAGGTATAAGTAGAACTTCCAACGTCATGATGCCATATTAGTCTCCTACAAATCGAAGTTTTTGACACAAAATAAAAATAAATTTGAAGTTGTACCATTTAATCTCTAGTCCTCCATCCCATAAAAAGAATCCTGACTCATATTGTAGTTTGTTCAAGAAAAGAGACATCCAGATCTATGATACTCCCTCCATTCCAGGCACCGAGTCCACAAAGTCAAACTTTCTAATTTTGTACTCTTACTACCTTATAATGTTGTTAGTACTATGTTTTTAGTACTAAAGTTAAAATATATTTCTACAATATGCGAGGACGCTATCATATATTGAACAAGAGAAAATTTGAGATAAATGTAAATATCAACATTTGATTTTTTGAATGTGGACTCATCAAGTGAAACATCCCAAAATCGATTTTTGGACTTCGCCCAAAACGGAAGGAATAAGAGTTTTCATTGTGTTCCATTCTTTTCAAGAACATGATCTAGCTCTTCATGTGGGTGCAAGAAAAAGATTGAATCCTTCTTTTCTAAACCAATCTTAAGAACACCATATGATAAAGATATCCGATTTGTCAAAGCCATGGACGGCAATGTCAAATTCAGCATATCTCATAATTATAGTACCACAAGACACCAATGACAATAAAATATGCATCTAAAGCCAGATAACATATTGGAAGAGCAGTGCACAATTTAGTATTAACTCGTACTTGGTACAACACCTTAGATCAGAATTTGCATGAACTCCTTTTTCCAAAATGACTCTATTACATTAATACTAGTAAGAAAATGATTAAATTACAAAAAACATTAGAGCTTCGATTTCAAAACTAATAAGGCAACAACCCCATTCTTCAAAACTAGAAACATCAAAGATAAGCCAACCATATGACACAAATTGCATTAGCCTAATGGAGACTACGAACAACTTGTACAAACTCCCTACAACTCTCAAGAATTAATCTCATTAGAAAAATATGAAAAGAATTAGGTGAAATGTGAAAAATATTCAAAATATTGAAAAACTGAGGGAAAAGAATTTGAAATATTAAAAAATTGGGGGGTGGGGGGGGGAATGTGTAAACTAGGGAGTTGATTAGACACCCATCAAATCCTTCTTTTATACTATGGATATTAATATTGAACTTTTCCTTTCATACTTTTTACTTTACATTACATCAGCTTGGATCACAAGTCCAATTCATATGATTTTTTATTTTTGATAGGTCTCACTATTTTCTCTCTATCTCTCTCATACTTTTTCACTTTAATTATTACAAAATAAAACTAAAATCATTACAAATCGAACTTCTGATCCGGCCTTTCCTTTTGGTATTGGCATCTACCTTAACAGAAATTTTACGATGTCACCCGAAAAAGCGGTCTATCACTAAACGTAGTATATCAGTGCCAAAAATAAGCTCCTCTTCACTAAAACATTATCCAAAACTAGAGTTATTTCTTTAGAAAAATCAATTATTATCAATTTCTCTCTCACCAAAAACACTGGTTTTTCTCAAACAATTAAGGAAATGGACATATAGGTAGTTTTAGTCGAATATGTAAATAATCAATCTTTAATTATTAATGGTACCATCACAAAATTTCAAGCGGGCAATGAAACGCTCACAAAGGCGAATTTACTGACATCTTTAGAAATTACACTCATTTTCCCACACTAAAAATTCTCAAATTTTATGTTTGAAAAGAGGGAGCATAATCATTAGGGTCTTGCTCGAGTGAGCATAATCATTAGGGTCTTGCTCGAGTGAGCATAATCATTAGGGTCTTGCTCGAGTGCCCCGGGGCACTTGTTAAGGAACATTTATTAAGCTTATTTAATGATAATTTCACATTTTCCAACTACAATTTTAATGCAATATTTCCTAAATATCAGTTGGTATATGGAGCACCTAGACACTTCTAGCAAGGAGTGTCACTTAAGAAAAGTGTTGCTAGGAGTGCCTAGGCGCTCTATATAATTTCCACCTAAATATTGTAAACTATTAAGGTCTTCTTTTGAAATGAGAATTGTTCTCCACCTACCCTCAACGTGACTCGAACCCATAAACTATCGAAATCAGGTGAGGCGTCTTACCACCACGACTGCACCTCGTTGTCTTAATACATCGAGATTGTTTGGTGTTATTAGTCACATCTTCTGATTATCACCTCGATGTAATACTCCTTGAATTTTATAAATTATTAAAAGATGAAGGTTATGCAATGCTCCTTAACAAGTGCTCCGTGCACTTGTTAGCAAAAGCCATATCATTATGTTCCAATACGCAATTGCATTCACAGAAAGTCGTGTATTATTGAAATTCTTGAAAAAGAGCTCAAAAGAGGGGGGGAAATATCCATTTGAACCACGATTTAGAATTATGACCTTTCTTGGTAAAACTAACATATAAAGTTTCAATCTTTTTGTTGGGGTTGGGGGTGGGGGGAGGGAGAGGGAAAGTGAGGGAATGAAGTAATTAACCAAATACTGGAAAAATTGCAGCACCCATGAAAAAAATGGAAAAAGGAAAATTAAAAACACCAACAAGTTTATGCCATCAGTAGCTGCAGAAAAACCCAACAGTCATCGGGAGAGAGAAAGAGAGAGGGAGAGGGAGAGAGAGAGGGAGAGGGAGAGAGAGAGAGAGAGAACCTTGATAGTGCCATTACAGGCACAAGGAGAATCCATCTCCTGCTCTTCATCTTCTTCCTGACAAATCCTACACTCTGCTACTACCATCTTTGGGACTTTCTCATTTTCCCCAATACACTTGAGTGTTGACACTGCAATTGTTGTATTCTAAGTCAAATTGAGGAGTTACTGATCATCACTTTCACTAACAAGAGTCAAAACCACACGCAGACCTTATCACTCGCTCCACACGCACCATGAATTCATCCACCATCATCCCTTGAAAAGAAAACCCAACAAAGGGAACACTTTAATTTAGAGAGAGAGAGAGAGAGTTGAGAGTGTGAAGGAGACGAGTGGAGTGAGTGGGTCGTTTTATTTTTTTCCAGAAAGAAAAATTGGAGGTCCGGCTGGTGGCGGCATTTACGAAACGAAACTGGTCAATGCAGAACCGGAGCAGGGCATTTTACTTGAGGGGCGATTATGGGGTTTGGGGGCAGCGCCCCGAAAAAAAATTTTCGGGTACAAAACACACAAAAAATAAAAATATATAATATATAATATGTAGAAATAAAGAAGTTTAAATTTGTTGTACATAATTAAATGATAAAAGGTTATCATTATTTTAGTTTTGGGGGCTAAATAACATTTTTTTAAGTTTTGGGGGGGCTAAATAACATTTTTTTAAAGAAGAACTAAAAAAAAATATTTTTTGGTTCTAGTCCCTGAACTTTTTGGGCTCAAGCGGCTGTACTGTACGTGCAGTGAAACAGCTCTCCACCTGGCTACTGTGATCCTGCGATTTACCTCTTTTACATTGACTTAGAACAGGGTCGGTGGAGGACTGACGAGATTGCAATCTCAACCTTTTTTTGTACGTGCAGTAAAACCCACATACAAGGTAAATCACATTTAATAAATTTGAGAAAAGAGCCATAATTATAGGAAAATAATTACCAATTACGTAAATTTAGGCCACGTAATTATCTCATGCAATATTTATCAGTATATTCTTCCTCAACCACCTAAATTCTCGATCAAAATTATTTCCCTAAAAACAACCAGGCTACGGGACAAAGCTAAGAAATTTTCCTCCGACAAAACACTCTGGCAAGTAAATCAGAAGAATTCATCGGCAAAAGAATATTTTTTAACAATGACGAGAACAAAGGTAAGAAATTTTCCTCGTTTTTTACTAAATATTGTTCATTACATAGTGTGTTTGTGTTTATTTTGTTTGTAATTTGGAGAAATGATTTATAGGTCGTTGTCAGTGAATCATCACCAGTATAACGACAAACCAGAAGTGCAGGAGCTAGTGTACGTAAGTAGTTTATTTTATTGCATTATTGTAAATAATTTGATGATTTATGATTTCTAGAACTGATTTGCTTCATATGTTTGTGCTCTTTATTCTTTTTATGAAATTGCTATGTTTATTATTGATGTCAATTCATTTTTTTGAAGTTTTTTTAAACATTGAACATCGATTTTGAATGAATGTTCATTGATATGTAGTCTTTTGTTCATTATGTTAATTACTGATTAATTTATTTTTTGGATTGTAAATAGAATTTAGTTAGGTGTCCATTGAAATTCATTGTGTTGTTCATTAAGTTCCATTGTTATGTTTATTGAGTATCATTGTTATGAACATTGTTCTTTTTCATAAATAGTGTAGTATTAATTTAAAATGGATGAATATAAATGTTATAATTGATGAGCATGATAATAATTTACTTACCTACTATCTGAAATTGAATTATGATAATCCTTTCTATGTTCATCAGGTTCATTACTGAAAATTTATGTTTTGAATAATTTTATCTTAATATCAGCATTAAAATGATTGAACATACATGTTATAATTGATGAGCATGATAATTTTTGAGTTACATTATAATATTGATTGATGAGCATGAATATTTTATTATTTTATAGGTTAAAGATCCAGTGAAACTGAGGCTCAAAGGAGAACGGAATAAAATGTTCAAGTCAATTGTTGAGATTAGAGTAAAAAGGGCAAAATGTAACAAGAAGAAAGAAGCAACGGTTAGAAAAAAAAAAACTGTTTTCAACAAAATGACTTCGTCAAACTTGGTCAATTAATAAATCCATTGCAATTGGATACAAATTTTATTTGTCCAATGGTTCAAGTAGTAGAAGTGACGAGTTTCATATGGTTCTTGAACCATTTGTGAATAATAAAATTTTATTAATAACGGTTGTCTATTTATATTCATTTTTTGATCAATGAACACAACGTGTTTAATTAATGAACACAACACGTTTAGTCAATGAACAAAACAAATTTTACCAAAGAATACAACAAGTTTGATCAATGAATATAATAAGTTTAATCATTGAACACAGAGAGCTTTTTCAATGTACATAATAAGATTAAACAAAGAACATCACAAACGTAAACAATGAACTTCACTGTCTTGATCAGTGAACACAAGCAGCTTAATCA
>JAOWAN010039594.1:0-15820 GCA_028566635.1 Lobelia cardinalis | reverse complement strand
AATGAATGAATTTATTTAATAATTGTAGAGTTTTATTAACAATGCAATTTTTAAAATTATATTAACCTATAATAATGCACAAATTAAATTAAATTATTTTAATTTATATAATTAGTCATTAAAATTAAATAATATATAAAAATTTAAAATATAATGATATCAAAATTAAAATAAAATTTTAATTTTAATTAATATTTATTTATTAATATTTAGTAATTAAATTGTATTATTAATTTAATTATATTAATAAACTTATATTTTTATTTATTATTATTTTGATGTTTATGATTGGAGTGCAGAGACATCAAATGAGGTATCAAAACACTGTAGCAGTAATCAAATGGGTATTTGATGCCCCATTTTGATGTCTTCGGCTGGAGTTGCTCTAATGGTAATATCGTGGTAATGGTACATTATCATTACCCTACCAAAAATATCGATATGATACGGTAATGGCAGGACAATTTTGCAATAAAATTTTTTGATAATTTTTGTTAGAGAATTATAGGACAATCGATATGTTAGGACAATTGACAATTTTTTTCCACCCCTACTTAATTGCACAAAAGAAAAGTGGATCGTTTTTTTTTTCTTTTTTTAAAATGATGGAACGTCCATTTCTTGTAGTGGACGCGCATTTCACTACAAGAAATGCATTAAATGTCTACGAAATGCTTGCCGACGGAAGCTTCCGTCGGGGATTGCCGATGAAATTTTTTTAATTCGGCAAAAGCGGGCTCGAGCCCTTCTTCCCCCCATTTCTGAAAATTAGTTTCTCACTCCCTCTGCCTCGACCGCCGCTATATATTTCCAGC
Source organism: Lobelia cardinalis (assembly GCA_028566635.1). NCBI lineage: Eukaryota > Viridiplantae > Streptophyta > Magnoliopsida > Asterales > Campanulaceae > Lobelia > Lobelia cardinalis. The sequence continues at coordinate 15,005 of JAOWAN010039594.1, read as the reverse complement.
ATACTCCCTCAATAAATCCAGTCACCTCCATTTCTCTCTCTCTCTCTCTCTCTCTCTCTCTCTCTCTCTCTCTCTCTCTCTCTCTTTCTTTCTGTCCCCGTAAGTCTCCTATTTTTTGTTATTTTAAATTTTTTTTTTTACATATGAATATGGAATAGGGTGGTGCTTGTGGCGTAGTATGCCCTTGTGTATGTGTGAATATTGCATGTTTAGATTTAGGGGTAATGCCTGTGGCGTAGTATGTCCCTGTGTATGTGTGAATATTACATGTTGAGTTTTGAGAAACTTCTGACAGGTTTAAAAATTTTGGAATTTGTCACATTTTATCCGTTATGCTACCCGATTTTTTACAAATGAGGGGATATTGTGTATATTAATGCAACTTTAGGGCCCTTTTGAATATTAAACCAAAATATGGGGGGGGGCATTGTGTATATTTATTTACATTGTTAATATTTTTATAATAGAGACATGCTTATGGTAACATGTTGAGTATTGAGGAACTTTTGATACGTTTAATTTGAATTTTAGATGTGTGACACTTATGTTGTTATCCTATTCAAATTTTTATAAATTTGGGAGGTATTTTTTGTATTTATGCAACTTTAGGGGTCTTTTAAACATTACATCAAAATACGGGGGGCAGTTTGTATGTTTTATTTATGTTGTTGGTTTTTTTTTCATATTAGGAGCATGCTTATGGTGAGGGGTTGATGTCGTTCGGTGATACATTTCGAGCTACACACATACACCAGACCCTCGATGGTGCTACATGGGCAGATTCCCGTATTGAGGCTGCACATGCGAGTTTATAGCATTTTATATTTTTTTGTTATAATTTCATAAATATTCTTACAATAACTGATTTATTTTAGATTTATTTTTCTTTCAGGCTGAGTGGCGAAGACGTGTCGCGGTTCTGCAGGCCGAAGCACCCGACGGAGTAGTGGACATAGCTACTCAAAACAACATTCTCAATGATGTTCTTGTTGAGGGCATGAAAGCGTCGAAGGGAGATTACGTCTCAGGCATTGACGAGCACAGACGATCCTTGCTAGCCCGCAGACCACACAGCAATGATCAATACCTCTCCACCGGTCAGGATCCTGTGCAGGAGTCGGTCTTAGAGAGATTGAGGATAGTCGAGGAGAGAGCTGTGTAGCTTCAGGCGACCGCTGCAAAGATGCGCGAACGTCTAAAGCGAACTGAGCAGGAGCTCAGTGAGCTACGCACCCTCGTTCTCCACATCAAGAGCCAGCAGGCCAGTCAGAGCTACCATTGCCCCCCATCGTCTCAATTCGATGATGTTTACATTTCTGAATTTGATCATCCCGACTTTCACTAGGCTTTTATATGCTTGTACTTGTTATGTGGATGTACTTTTGTACTTATTATACTTATGTGTGGATATAATTTTATTTACATATATTGTTATTTGTATTAGTTTGTATACTATGTATGTTTTATGTTAATTAAAATTAAAATTAAAATTAAATTATGGTTGTTTTTCTTAATTAAAGTAGTGGTATATAAAATAAATATAAATAATTAGTAAAATATTTTTTAAATATAATTTAAATTAACGACAGAATGCCGTCGATGCTTTTTCTGTAATTTATTTTTCAAAAATAAATAAATAAATATAAAATAAGGTATTGCCAGTGGAATCGCAGACTGAAATTCGTCGGCAAATTTCTCGAAAATTTTAATTTTATTTAAAAAAAAATTTATGAAATATTCCGTCGAGTTCCCCAACTGACAAAATATTCCGTCGAAGACACTGACGGTCCGTCGGAAATACCGACCAAAAAACGCCAACGGACATTGACGGAATATGCTTTTTTGCCGACAAAATCTTTCGTCGCCGTTTGTCTGCATTTTTGTAGTGTTTCACTTTCATGGAGTGCTCAATTTTGAATCGAGATTTTTTGTCGCAAATTGTGTGTCATTTCTGGTGGTATTATTTTGAAGAATAACACGTATTCTAAAGTTTAGAATTGTAAATTTTAGAATTATCTTTTAAACGATTGGAACGAGATTTTAGAAAATATCACATGAAATGGCGCACCATTTAACACAAAAAAATTGAATTCCTTAATTTGGGATACGAACGGATATACACTACTTTCACATTTTTCTATTTTAACTTTATAATTTTTCATTTCCTATCTTTCATCTTTTAAAAATTACTCATTACTAAAACTATAAATGAAACAATGAACCACACATTAATTAAGGGAAAAAATTAAAGGGTCCTCTTAAAAATTTTAATATTATAAATTCTAAAAAAATTATTCTATTTAATAAGTCTCAAAGTTAAATTTTCAATACACAAAAGATCCTAAAGTTAATGTTATACTAACTCCATTTAATGCATACATTTTTTAATAATAACGGATTGTTATAATATTAAAATAATAGTAATTTAAATTGAAGTGAAATATTGTAATATTAATAACAATAATAACAGTCATTACATTAAAAATAATAAGAAAGCATGAATAAAAATAATAACTCACAAACTAAGCCAGTACTAAAAAAAAAAAAAAAAAAAGGTTAACTTCTTCTTCATTATTATTATTATTATTTGTTATAGTTAGTCAAAAATAAAGGTTGGCTTTTCCATGAATATTATTAAATTTTAATTGTTTTGAACTATGTATAATATATGTTTACATTTTAATATATAGATAATAATAATTATTATTATTTTACTATTGTTTTCATATTTATTTTATTTATTAAAATAAATTTATTGTTTTTAGTATTTTTAATTATTTTGAAAAAAATAGTGTTCTCCTGGATGATTTTCACCCAAAATTTTTTATTTTTAATTTTTCTCTCTCATTGATCCCTACAATTTTCTATTTATCTCTCTCTTACTTTTTATTTTAATCATTACAAAATTTAAAAATTAAATTAAAAAATTACCCATTCAAAACACTGAGAAAGTTTTCTCAACAGTGTTATAAAATATTAACTTTAAATATAATTTTTTTCAAAAGAAAATTTGATATTTTCACCTAAATTTACATTATCAATACAAGCCCCTGGTTAACCGTATCGATCATCTGATGACACTAAGTCTATCAATTTGGGTTAAATATGTTTATAATGTGTTGAGTTATAATAAATAATAAGTTGTAATGGGTTCAATTTTTTATAATTTATTTAATTATTCGATCAACTCAATTGTATTATAAATGAGTTAAGTTAAATTAAAGTTAATATTTGAATACTCTTTTTTATTAAAGAATATTTTTTATATATTTTAATATAAAAATTTATAATTAAATAAATTAAAATGAATTAAATTATTTAATAGCTTAAAATAAATTAAAGTGACTACTTAGAGTGACTTAAGGAATAACAAGTTGATGCATATATGACAGCTATAGGTTGAAAATTGGGACGTTTGACACGTTCAAAGTTTTACTGGAGTCTTTGAACTACCTTTGGAGACCCTAGAAAAAGGCCATTTTACACTCCTAAATTGCTTGTCTTTATTCTGCCTTTACCTAAAGTTGGGACCCGCGGCGCGATATAAAGTGCTTTTTGAAACCAAAAAATTGGCAGGTTAGGCCATCACTTATCACACACACACACAGCAGTCACCTCATGTGTGTGTAAAGGAAAGGGAGCGATTTGATTGGAATGAGATTTGGATGGAGACAATTGGTAGATATATATACCTAGAATATTTTCAATGTCCTAGCGTGCCACAAATCATGCAAGTATGATGATCTCAATCAACAAACGTTCACTTCAAATATACATTTGATACTTGAAACCAAGGATCGTGCGGACATCTGTCTCGTGAATACGATTATCATCGAATGATAATAATTTATGATTCAAATGAATAATTATATAAAATGTAGTAAATAATTTATTATTACATTATAAAAATTATAAAATTGAATAATATCTAATCAAATAATTTTGTGAAATTGTATGGCATGTATCGAGTACATAAAAATATATCATTAGATCGTAAAAGTTTACCATTTGGTCACGACTTCACGCTTTTACAATTTTTTCATACTATTTATTAAAATGACATAAAAATTACCATTTAATCATAGACTTTTACAAATTGGTAGCAAGCATCCGTAGGTGCGAACAAATCACCCATCCGCACTATAGTTGTGTCCTTGATATTTTAATGAATTTTTTTACACTTTAAGTAAAAGCTGTTACTACATTACTTCTGAGTATCGTTATTGGTTAAGAACTAGGAAAACACTTAACAAATCGATATTTTCAAACGCATTATTAATTGTTAGTTTCACTGGAAAAAAAAAAGTTAGAGGGGGGGGGGATGAATAGCTTATTTGAAAACTTAAAGCTGATTTCAAAACTTTATAGTTGGATAAGCAAGCTTAAGTATTGAGAACTTAGCTGCTGCGGAATTAATCCAACAAAGCTTTAACTACTTAAGTTTCTTCTGCTTATTGATTAGGGAGTGAATCTTAAGCAACTAGTTTAAGATAAGCTCTTATTGAAAATAGTTGAAAGCTTATAAGATATTGAAGATCTGTAAGCTAACACTGTGAAAGTATGAGCTGCTGAATCAACTGGTGACGTCAGCAAGCTTAAATAACATAAACAACAACAAACAAGCTTAAGCAGTAAGTAAAGCACGTGGAGATGCATAGTGGTTCGGGATATAAAATAACCCCTACTTTCACTACCTAGTTGGTTGGACTAGGATTTGTGATGTGTCCATAGATTTCACTAAGCTATTACAAAGTTTCTTAGCCCAATATTTTAGGCTTAAGCAAGCACCTAGTGATCACTACTGAATTATGTACACTCACAATCGTGCCTATCCTAAAATGGTTTGTTTAAGTGAATGTGTGTTCTCTCTCTAGAACTGTTTACTCGTGTTTAGCTCAAGCAATCAATGTGCCTCCTTAGATATCATTGTTGGGGAGACACTCACAATGATTGATTTACAATGTCTAGGCTGGGTATTAAAAGCTTGAAGGGACGTGTGTGTCAAGGGATACAAGCTTTTCATGAAATCTCTCAAGGGCTCTCTCTTGGTCTTTAATGGACGCCAATCAATCCACAGCCAGCCAGCGAGCAGTTTCTTTTTCTTTGGGTCTTCTATTTATAGGAGAAATAAATGAGCCGTTTCTTCATCTTGGCTCCATAGTTGGGCAATTTGAATTTTTGGCTCCTCCATGCATTTAATGCATGAATTGACTTTAGGAGTGATAGGATAGTGTGCCTACGCTTTTTCTTGAAATAGCTGCCTCGTATCATGTGACCTGCAGAGTCACAAAAGCTACAAGAGGAGTGATTTATTAAAGGCATATAAGTTTTATCAATAAAGTAAAATTGCTATTTTGGTATAACAATAAATGGTCATTAAGAGAGGCATAGAAAAACGTTATCTCATGAGAGGGCCTATTTTCTTGTTGACCAATCCTCATTCAAGCCGTTGTGATTGTTGACCAAGATATTTAGCGATTCCGTGCTCATCAGGCAACTCTGCTATATCTCGCGTAGCTAAGCATATTTCTTAACAAGCCAGAAGTATAAGAGGTTTTTTTCCCTTAACAGATCGTGCGACCTCTTTCTCCTTGGTGAAGAAACTCAGTTTAATGTCTTTCACCTCGCTAGTCTTGGTCGCCACCTGCTTGCTTGCTTCTGGTTCCCCCTTCTGCTTCAATTCCTGCATCCCTTTCTCAATCCTCTCCTAATCTTCTCGAATTTGGGCTGGTGTAAGCGGGGTCAGGACTAACTTGCGACCGTCCTTCTCAAGCAAATACCTATTTGTATACCCATCATGAGTTACCCTGCGATCATACTGCCATGGTCGCCCCAGAAGAATGTGTCCTGCATGCATTGGCACTACATCACAAGTAACCTGGTCGACATATTTGCCAATTGAAAATGGAACAACGACCTGTTTGGTTACCCTGATCTCCCCGCAATCACTAAGCCATTGCAATTTGTATGGCTTTGGGTGCCTTTGAGTCTTGAGGTTCAGTTTCTCGACCATTAATATACTGGAAACATTCACACAGCTCCCGCTATCAATGATCATGTTGCACAATCTATCTGCACCTGACATCGCATGGAAAATATTTTCCCTCTGAATGGCAACGGTGTTATCATCCTTCATCTACGTATTAAGAGCTCGCATGACCACCAGAGCTTATACGCTAGACTCCTCCTCGTGGCACTCATCCTCGCTCAAGGCCGACATATCTTCAAATTCCTCCTCGCCTGCTGAATCATATTTCCTGTTTGCCACTAAAATCAGGACTCGTCGATTAGGGCACTGTGAGGCTATGTGTCCCATCCCAAAATACTTAAAACACTTAATATCTCGTGTTTTGGTAGGTGTAGACGTCGATGGCGCTAGCATCTTGACTGGAGTGCCTTGCTCGCTTTCCTTTCCTTTGGTCGATGCGACCTTGGGTTGGGAAGTCGAACTGCTTGCGCCACCTAGGCAAGTTATTTGAAAACTGCTGCGATGTCCTACTCTTCTTACTTTTGAGCTGCTTTTCTACCTTGATCGCCATATGCAGCATATCCTCCACTTCGACGTAGTGATGTAGCTCTACAACATCGGCAATATATAGGAATAAGCTTGAGATAAGGTTTTGAATATGAGTGGTGTTTAGATCTCGAGCTTCATTGATGGCTGTGATCTTCATATGCCATATACTTTCAAGTGATCCTAGGAATCTCATATTGAGATCCTTCATGATGTACTCCTTTCCTAAAGCTGCACAAGTGTTACAAACGTCACAGTATCTATCATAAGCTTCTTTTACGCTTTCATTGGGATCCTTTTTAAAAGCTTCAAACTATTGTATTGCACCATAGAGTTTGTTGTCTTTAGTGACTTGATCTCCTTCATGGTACTGTAGGATAGTAATCCATATTTGTTGTGTGGTTTTACAACGAAAAATATGCTTATATAGTTTGTTGTCCATACCACACGTAAGAATATGTTTGGCTCTGTTGTCCAATCCATAAGTAATTTATCCTCCTCGTTCCACTCATTTCGGGGCTTCCTTACCACAGTATCATCAAACTCAACTTGTGGTTTAGCTCCATCAATATTAGCAAGTGGTGGAACAAGTCTAGGAGTAGTACTTACTTTTAAAGGAAACATAGGACCGGAGATAACGACTTTCATTAGTCTTTCATCGATAGAATCTATGTATTTAGTGAGTCTATCTTTCCAGACTTCAAAGTTATTTTCGTCAAGCATAGGGACATTGGTGACGTTACAAGTTAATGTATTCTTTTCAGCCATGGATCTTTGCTTACAAGCTGTGAAACTCAGAAATATTCTTTTCCCAAAGACCCGCTCTAATACCAATTGTTTGTCCCACGAGAAAGAAAATAAGCTAGAGGGGGGGTGAATAGCTTATTTGACAACTTAAAGCTGATTTCAAACCTTTATAGTTGGATAAGCAAGCTTAAGTATTGAAAACTTAGCTGCTGCGGAATTAATCCAACAAAGCTTTAACTACTTAAGTTTTTTCTGCTTATTGATTAGGCAGTGAACCTTAAGAAACCAGTTTAAGATAAGCTATGATAGAAAATAGTTGAAAGCTTATATGATATTGAAGATCTGTAAGCTAACACTGTGAAAGTATGAGCTGCTGAATCAACTGGTGACATCAGCAAGCTTAAAGAATATAAAAAACAACAAACGAGCTTAAGCAGTAAGTAAAGCACGCGGAGATGTATAGTGGTTCGGGGTATAAAATAACCCCTACTTCCACTACATAGTTGGTTGGACTAGGATTTATGATGTGTTCTACTATAGATTTCACTAAGCTATTACAAAGCTTCTTAGCCCAACATTTTAGGCTTAAGCAAGCACCTAGTGATCACTACTGAATCGTGTACACTTACAACCGTGCCTATCCTAAGATGGTTTGTTTGAGTGAATGTGTGTTCTCTCTCTAGAACTAATGTTCACTCGTGTTTAGCTCAAGCAATCAATGTGCCTCCAAAGATATCATTGTTGGGGAGACACTCCCAATGATTGATTTACAATGTCTAGGCTGGGTAATAAAAGCTTGAAGGGATGTGTGTGTGAAGGGATACAAGCTTTTAATGAAATCTCTCAAGGGCTCTCTCTTGGTCTTTAATGGACGCCAATCAATCCACAGCCAGCCAGCAAACAGTTTCTCCTTCTTTGGGTCTTCTATTTATAGGAGAATTAAATGAGCCATTTCTTCATCTTGACTTCATACTTGGGCAATTTGAATTTTTGGCTCCTCCATGCATTTAATGCATGAGTTGACTGTAGGAGTGATTAGATAGTGTGCCTATGCTTTTTCTTGGAATAGCTGTCTCGTATCATGTGACCTGCAGAGTCACAAAAGCTACAAGAGGAATATTTTGTTAAAGGCATATGAGTTTTTATCAATAAAGTAAAATTCCATTTTGGCATAACAATAAATGGTCATTAAGAGAGGCATAGAAAAACGTTATCTCATGAGAGGACCTATTTCTCGTTGACCAATCCTCATTCCAGCCGTTATGATTGTTGACCAAGATATTTAGCGAATCCGTGCTCATCAGCAATCACGTGAGCAGCTTTGCGTTCTCTGCTTTAGCGATAGCATAAGCTATGCAGCTTTTAAGCTTGGTCTTCAGCATGAGTGCATAAGCTTAAGCTTTTAAGAGCACGTTTCCTTTGAGCGTCTTTTATCTAGAATAATGTTAGAAAGAGCCTTTGAGTAAACTTATGACATTGTATAAGAAACAATGGCCCCAAAAGATATTTCTTTCAAAAAGAGGGGTCCAAGGTTTAAGTATAAGTGAATGGGCTTAAGCAAATCAAAGAGGTCTAGCCTATTTAGGTCAAGTGCATGAAATAATCTCTTTATGGATTCTAATTATTTATCTTTATTTTTGGTTTTTTTCTATCATGATCTCACAATTTTTCTATCTATTACTCTCTTACTTTTACTTTAATCATTAAAAATTTTAAAACTAAATAAAAAAATCACTCATCCAAACGCAACCAAAAAATTTTTGACGACGCAATAAATGGCAATTAATGAGTACGTATTTGTAAGTGTCTAAAGTGCCTAAATCGATCAAGACGAAGGTAATAATTTGAATCGCGGTGTAATATTACATTATGTATAGGTATTCAAATGAATTTATGTTTCAACACTTAAATAATTTTAGAAATGACACTATTAATCCACAAATGTGACAGTTGTGTAAAATTTAACTAAACAAAAAATGTTTTACAATTTATCAATGGATGAAGGTCTGATCGATCTCCTTTAATTAAGGCAAGTAATTGCAGGTCGACTCGATCACATGTAGTCTTGAGCTTTGAAAGAGTCCTTGATAAAGTGTTAAGGAAGACTATATTGAGACAACAATAGTCTTGCCAGCAACAGCAAGATTGCCAACTACAACCTTGCCTCCAACAGAAACCTTGTCAACAGCAACCTTGCCTCCAACAGAAACCTTGCCAACAAAGCTTTTGCTTTTCCACCATGTTCATCTATGTAAGGGCCAAATGTGTTCTTGGAGGCTTTGAAATTAAAAAAAAAAAAAAACTAGCGGAGTTCTTAAGCTTCGATGTTTCAACTGCATGACTGCTTAATAAGTGAAAATGTTGGATGTAAATATCCATAAATGTTGTAAGTATTGTTCGCTTGATCAAGTGACGACTAGATTACAAAGTAGGCTAGCTTCTCGGCCTTTAAACAGTACAAATATCCTACTTTCTAGCCATTACTATCGCTAACTTCTAAAAACTAACTAGCATGAACTAATATAATGATAAAAACTTCTCCATGATCTCTTAGGCGCGCCTAAACTTAATTTATCCTCTTTATGACATAAACGTTCCTTCTAAATATCAAAGAACTGCAATCAATTTGGCTTGATCTTCATTTCTTCAAATGAGCTTTCCAAATCCTTTTAATATCCTTTCACGTGTTAAAGATTATTCCAAATGCTTATGCATTATTCTCGATCAATAATGATATCAATTTGGGATATAAACATGCCCTTAATGACATAAAATTCCGCTTGCATTCGCATGTCCTCACCTGCATTATGGTTTTTTTTTTGTCTATATATACAAAATTAGTATGTATTATTTGAATATTGTGTTGGAAAATTTATGAAGATTGCCTGGATAATCTTAGAAGTCGAGAATTTGATTCGCTATCAGATTGAATAATTTGTCGTTCAATCGGATAAAATCTAAGAACTTCAAGAGTTTCGATATGATTTCATTTTGTTGCCCCCAAGCCAGAACAGACCAGGAATCATATAAGGATAACCCCCCCCCCAAGAATCAACTGCCAGGCAGCAGTTATCCAGAAGCAACCGCCAAATGGCAGTTTTCTAAATCAACTGCCAAAGGCTGTTTTCCCCCTTTCAGACACAGCAACCAATCGCCAATAGCGATTTTAATGAAGCAATAAAGTTCTTTCAGCTCGACCCCAGCCAGGAGCTCTGCCCCTTGGACCCCGCTTCTCCCGGGGGCTGCCGCTAAGAATTGAACCCTCATTATTCATAAAGAATACAAGAAGATGACATACACAAAAGTTTACATGCTTAACTCTTACTTGACACTATATTTAACTAGCATGTGTCATTATCCTTCATAAGCATATCAAAGCCAAATCCCAGCTTTTTGAAGCGGCTAAATTTCATGCTAATATAGGTGGGTCTTTTAATCTTGCACCTGCAAATGTAATTTTTCAAAAGAACTAATAAGAAGTTTATATTTCAACCTCCTCAACTTGCAGATCTGAGCACATACCTTTAGGATGATACTGCTTAATATGTTCCAATCTCTAAATATTAAGTCTTCCACATTGAATTCAACACCTAATGTCATATTAGATATCCCGATAGCCGAGTTTCTCACGAGACCTCTACTTAACCCTTTAGTCAAATGGTCGGCTAAATTATGTTAAGTTCTCACAAACTCCACTGATATTACACCATGCATGATAAGCTCTCGAATCATGCTGTGTCTAACACCCAAGTGTTTAGACTCGCCATTATACACTTGGCTATATGCCTTAGCAAAGGTAGCTTGACTATCACACCTGATAGACATGGGAGCTATCGGTTTGGGCCACAATGAAATCTCATAAATCAGATTTCTTAGCCACTCAGCTTCTTTACCAGCTGCTGCTAAAGCCACAAACTCAAATTCCATTGTTGAGTTAGTAATGAAATTATGTTTCTTTAATGCCCAAGAAACTGCACCTCCTCCAAGCAGGAACACCCAACTACTCGTGGAAAAATGATCTTTCATATAGGTTATCCAACTTGCATCAGATAACCTTCAATAACCGAAGGAGATCCTGTGTAAACCAGATCATAATCTTTGATTCCTTTTAAGTACTTGAGTACTCGGTTCACAGCTTGCCAATGATGTACCCTAGGATTGCTAGTGAATCTACTAAGCTTTCCAACAGCATAAGCTATATCCGACCCCGTGCTAACCATGGCATACATGAGAGATCCTATAACTCTCGAGTACTCAAGTTGAGACACCGCCACACCTTTATTAGGTAGGAACTTAAGATTAGGATCAATGGGAGTACTAACTGGAGAACAATCTTTAAGATTAAATTTTTCCAACATCTTTTCAATGTAATGAGATTGAGAGACGGAAATACTATTGTTTCTGCGGTTGATCTTTAATCCTAAGATCACTTCAGCCTCCCCCATATTTTTCATATCAAACTTAGATGACAAAAATTCTTTTGTTTTATCAACTTGATTTTGGTTAGTGCCAAAAATCAACAAGTCATCTACATAATAACAGATTATGACTCATTTACCATAGGAATCAAATCTGCTCTATACACATTTGTGCGCTTGGCTTATAACAAAACCATTAGACAATACAATCTCATCAAATTTGAGATGTCACTGTTTATGTGCTTGTTTTAGACCATAAAGAGACTTCATTAATTTACACACCTTATTTTTATTTTCAGGCATAACAAAGCCCTCAGGTTGTTTCATGTAAATCTTCATCTAATTCACCATTCAAGAATACAGTTTTAACATCCACTTGATGAATTATAAGGTTATGTATAGCAGCAAGAGCTAACAACAACCTAATAGTGGATATTCTTGCAACAGGAGCATATATATCGAAAAAATCAATGCCCTGCTTTTGCCTATAGCCTAGAATGACAAGTCTGACTTTATATCTATCAACAGCACTGTTATCTTTTTCTTAAATATCCATTTACATCCCAATGGTGTACCTCCAGGGGGTAAATCAGCTCGACCCCATGGACCCCGCTTCTCCCGGAGGCTGCCACCCCCGGACCCCGCCATAATTCGGGTTCACCAATACTCGTTATAATAAATAAATAAGCGTGCACTCTTATTTGTATATTGCAACAAGAAATATTTAGTTAATCTCTAATTACACTAAAAAACTCAACATATTGTTTATTTTCCAACAATTTATATATGATTATGATAATATAGTATAATAAAAACAAATGGGGTATAGAAGTAGCGGTGAGGTGAAAAAAAGAACCCAAATAAAGACAAAAAAAAATGAGCGTTAAATCATGCGCATGTGTTCTCATGTTTGTTTTTACTTTGTTTTATTTCATTTTTTTTGCCGCTTGTTTTCCTTTTTGTTATTTTAATTTTCTAATTATTATTCAGTAGTTTTTTTTTTTAAGCTTTCATTTCATTAGAAAAGGGTTTCTATTTTCATTTGTTCATGTTTCATCCTGATAGAAAGACATTTTGTCATATTAGTCCATAAATAACAAAAAACTAACGAGAGGATGCACGGACTACCGCTATTCCAAAGCACTGGTATAGTTTGTTCAGTCACATTTGCATTTATATATGTAGTAGCTCTCCAATATCAAATTAAACAGAAAAATGTATTGAGAGACTAATGAATCGGAATTTCCTCCTCCATTTGATATCTCATATCATGTTCCATAATCATGAAAATAAATTGGCGATCGTTTTGAAAAGATTGATTCGAGTGATTTTTCATTCTTTTTTCCTAGTTTTTATATTTTTTTCGTCCCACCAACTTATCCTTTATCTAGATAAGCTTATTTGCATATAAGTAAAACAAGAATAAATCATCAGAATAATTAAATAAAAAGAAAATACATACGTTACACTAATAGTAATGTTGTCCAAATTGAACCGTTACACCCTTAATATCCCAAGATGAATCACATTTGGTTCACGATCCTAAACAATTTTCTACTCCATAAAACTTTAGGATGGAGGTACGTTGTAGTACTAAATTTTATGCTAGCAGCTGTAGTATTAAATGGAATGACAAATTAATCAAGTAATCACTCATCAAATTAAATCAAATTAATTAAAGGCTAAAAGAGAAAATCGGTTTCAACTGCCAGAAGTTTTTTTTTTTCTTTTAAAGTTAAAATGACGTTTTAATTCCATTAAATCACTAACAATTAATTCGGTAAGAAAATGGGAATACAATCCAACTAAATTATGCTATTATTGAAAAATGAGATTTTTCACATTGGTGGGTGAATGAGATTTTAACCCACATTGATGAATGAATGAACATTTTATCCCATATTGATGGGTGAATGAGAATGTGTAGTCGATGGAATAAAAAGTTAAGTATTTTGCCAAATGAAATGTATTTCGATTGGGGAAACAAATTTGAAGCCACTTTATATGTGAAGGCACATGTATATAGTGAAGTTCAAATTGTATATACTATATTATACTTCATCTCATTTGCTCGCGCAGAGGGGTGCGATTGGAGGTCCGTTCGAAAACAAAATTAGCTTAACTCATGTGCGCTCAGAATCGCGCACTTGCGGACACGAATGCCAGATCAAAGTCGAGGACCTGATCAACCCCTGTTTTTGGCTTTAAAATTATTCCAGTAAAGATCTGTAACTTCCAGCATTTGAATTCGAATCAATTTTGTTTAGCTACAGAATTATGTGGGTCTTTAGACTGAGTGGTTACAGATTCGAGCGAAGAACTCCTTTAAAAATCTGACTGCTTTTTGGACAAGGCTCTGCTCAGAAATTCTTTCCATCTCTCTTGTTCATTGTTTCTGTTCGCTGGTGAATGTCCTTAGTGCTAAAGGGGAATTCACGTTCCCGTTATATTCTGAGAAATGATTGTCCAAAATTCTCAAAGCACATCGAATGAAGGGACAAACTCATTTTAAGAAAAATAGTTACGAATGTGCATCGAATTTTCTAGCCATCTGCAGTACTCTTACCCAACAGCTATCATACAAAGAACCAATAGCCCGAGCAAGAGAATGAGCTACATGATTCGTTGATCGCCTAACGAAACGAAGAGAGGTTATTAGTTACATTTATCTATGAAAAATCAAGATCTGGTGATATAACGCAAGGTCTGCCAAAAGTAGAACAAATGTTTGCGTTCAATTGCTTCAATATCAATGAATTTCAAAAAGAGGGTAGAGGGTTGGAACAAATGGATAATAAGAATTCTTGGACTTTCTTGGGGATTTTTGATTGGGGCTGAGCTAACTATAGTGCAAAGTCTCCGATCCTAATGAAATGGATACGAAATGCTCGGAATCACGTTCTCAAACTACCGATCTCGTAACCCAGACAGATATGTTACCTATCCCGAACGAATGAAAGGGAGAGGGGGGTCACAGTGGAGCCGCTTTAAAGGAACTGGATCAACATGGATTAACAACTGACGACAATCGTCTATAATAGTGTCAAAAGAAGAGCTATCTCCCTGCTCCAAGTTTACTGCGTTGACAACAATTTGCGCGTCCATTTTCATCTCTATCTTTTTCCACCCCGATTGTTTGATCCAGCTTAACACTTCTCTAAAACTAAAAAATTTCACCATCTCACATTCGGCCTCATATATAGTCAGGAAAACACAAACAAACTTGGGCCTTCGTGTTCATGATCACCTAGTTGAAACTATGTAAGAGAAGGATAATTGGCAAAACAAATTCCTTGCTTTACAATGTGTGAATTACATCAATATAT
>JAOWAN010039547.1:0-15844 GCA_028566635.1 Lobelia cardinalis | reverse complement strand
ATCATAATTGTACCAAGGAACCCATCCACCCAGGAATGGATCAGCTTACTGATATCGTGTACGAGCAGTTTTCTTTCATCGCGTAAGCTCATACGAGATGGGCAAAGTTTGCATTGAAATCATCTCGTGTAAATATACACGAGATTCCACATTTTATTTCGTGTATAATCACACGAGACGAACAATGTTCCCGTTTGAATCAACTCGTGTAAATATATACGAGATGAAATGTGGCATCTCGTGTATATTTATACGAGATGGGCAAGGGTATCGTTGGAATTATTTAGTTCCCTGTATATAACGTTCCCTGTATTTAGTATTTGCCGTGTGTGTGTGTGTGTGTGGATTTTAGCAGCAATGATCTTATAACTGATCACTTTCATCTTTCTTCTAATTTTTTTTTTTGTTGAATAGATCGATTAATTTGCAACCTTTTGAAGAAATCAAGCAAAATATGCTAATTAATCAATTAATCGAAATATATGTCTTACAATTCATTTGACCTCAGAACTTAATTTTGGTTTGTTTATCAGGGAGAGATTGCCCTTAGAATTACTTGGTGGGTTTTAACAGAAATTCCAACATTTCTGTTTCCTGAGGCCATTCAAGTTTTTTTGGTTGTACAGGTTGAAAAACTCACTCATTTTGGTTAACTTAAGTCATTATTGACTAAATATTTATTAATATATATATGTTAACAAAGATATAATATTTTTTAATAACTTAATTATTATTCTTACAAATGACTTTATATTAAAATCTATAATATATATATATATATATATATTGTAAGAAATTAGTAATTTGACAAAACATTGAAATTTTAGTAAAATATATGAATATTCATTTTGAGACCGAGGGAGTATAGTTGCGAATGCTTAAAACATCACTTCTTGTCTTTGTTTTTTGTTTTTGGTTTTTTTGTGTTCTTAAGACTAAAATTACTCATAAAAAAGAGTTGACAAATTACACAAGGAATGGTTATTTGAAAACTTTATCTTTGTTAAGGAGCAAAAACAAAGCATTAGATGGAGCAACTGATCACTACCAATCTCTTGCTATATATAAACGTAGATTTAAAATTAATTAAAGATCAAAACATCAAGGAAATGCTATTTTGAAACATAATAATTACGTACAGTAGTTCCCAATTTATCAGCCTACTTCTTTAATTTCTTCTGTCTTGCCCCCAATGTAACAGCGGGTCATAATTAATTCTGATGAAGAAATTAAGCGCCGCGTCCAGCATCCGGCGCCGCCGATCACTACCACTACCACTACCACTACTGGAGAGAGAGAGAGAGAGAGAGAGAGAGAGAGAGAGAGAGAGAGAGAGAGAGAAATTCATGACGTTGTACAGTAACTACATCCAGTTAAAATGGATTAATTTGTGCCATTTATTTGTTTGGATAATTATTAATTTTCTTTTTATCAAAAACCCCAAATAGTGAGTGTAATTATTAATGATATAAAAGTCTCTTCTTATATATACCGAATTAGACTACTACTAATCATTTTTTTTATTAATTTTAAAGTTAAAACAATTACATCGATCCTTAAATTAGTATCAGTATGAATGATTTGCTTAATTCATGATGAAATTACTAACTTCTCCTCCTCTGTTTTTCTACAAGATAATTAATTAATGTTCATCATGTCATGGATTATCTTAGTTCGGGTACTGATGCCCGGATTTGTTTAACAATTGACCCAATTCAAGGTTTATTTATAATTTAAGTAATGATATTTTTCCTTTTTATATATATAGTCGATGTAGGATAATTAAATAACACTTTAACCTTAGAATTAATATTTATGAATGATTATTTTCAGCGGGAGCATCGAGATGTTTTTCGATTGCTTATTTCTTGAAATTTAGATCATCGTCATATTGTTAAATATTGTGATATATTAAATTCTTATATCAAAAGTGTTATATCATGTTAATTGGTTGAGAGATTGAACAAAATAATTTTAACTCAACGTACATGCACGAGTGAGTTAGTATGAAAATTCGTTTTAGGATCCATTTTTTGTATGAATGAATAATAATAAACCCCTTTACTTTTTCTATTGAATATTTATTGTAATAGTTACCTACTTATATAATTATTCGATCCCTTCTCATGTTCCCTTGGAGCAAAAAAAATACATATATAATTAAATGTTGAAATAATGTTGTAAAGTTTCAACACCAAGACTTTACATCAAAAGAAAAATTATTTCAATTAATAATGAATTAAAGAAGAAAGATAACTGAACTCGCAATGAAGTGTTTAATACGAATAGTCATATATATATATATAAAAAAAAAAAAAAACTACTATATTCTACATCGTTTATTAATTGATATATAATATTTCTCTCTTGCCTAAATATATATATATATATAAATGATTACAATCATCATGGTTAAATAGAGATGCAAAACTTGCAATTTCAATACCCTTTCTCAAAAGTCCTTGTGCTTTAGAAAATGACAATGGAAGTCCAAAAAAGCCTTAAATGGCTTGGAAGTACATAATATTCAAGGCCGAATTTGGATTATACGCTTCCTGAGTACTGGGAGACCAGCGGCTGATGATGCTTCGAGGCGATCTAATCGATGTCCCCTCAGGCCATCTATCAACTAGCCTAAAACCCAAACTCGATGCAGCCGAGAGTATGGATGGCTCATCAACTCTACGAAAAACATGGCACAAAATAATAGCAGGTCTCGATTCCTCTTCCGGATTGCTTCTATCAGATGAAAGCAGTTCTTTCGCAGTTTCAAACAAGGGCAGAATTGCTTCGGCAACATAAGTAACATCTGTGCCAATAATAACCTCAAAACCAGTACAGTTGGTTAATTGCTTGATTGCTGCTATATGGTCTCGGTTCCCCCACTCTAGTTTCTGTATAGATAGTTTGGCTAGAGAAGGTGATTGTAGATTTGAAGCAACATTGCGGGACAGCAATTCCAGTGCTTTTTCATCTCCATCTGTCGGGACCACAAGATCTGCAGTTTTAGTGGCAACCATGGAGCAGATTCCCCCACAGCCGCAGCCCAGCTCTAACACTCTTTTTCCTGAAACAATGTCTTGATTTGAAGCAAGGAGAGAGGCCATTAGCCGAGCTGATTCCCATAGCATTAAGCCAGTTGATTTGCAGGTGTGTTGGAACTCTTTTGGGAGTACTTGTATCTTGAAACTCCAGTCTTTCAAGTTCACTTCGACATGCTGAAGGAAGCCATAAAAGAAACTTCATTACATATTACCAAATTTGTGCAAGAGTCTAACAAACACAAACGAGAAATTTTGAAATAACAGGAGTTAAAAATATTCGTAACCACTTGGTCTAGCGGTATCCCCTTCTCTTTTTTAACGGGAGGTCAGAGGCTCAAGTCTCGTCGGAGACAAATTATTCTAATAATGGGGAGAAACTATATCGTGTCGAAGATACCTCCGGGCTTTAATCCCTACTAGTTACTCTTGTAGAAGTCCGAAGTCCTACATAATAAATAAAAGGGACAACTTCATAAATGGTCTCCGATGTATTTCGATTTCCATGGATAGTTCCTGATGTTTTGAAACCCCCCCCCCCCGGAGTCAACGGTAAATTTTGACCGTTAAATCTAACATTTAACTAACTTTAAAGGGTAAAATAGACAATTTTCCTATGAATGTGCTTCTTCTCCGGTAACCTTCTTCAACATTTAAACATTTGAATCTTCTTCAAAATTCCAGATTCAAAATTTCTAAGGTTCATCAAATTCCATTCCCAAATTCCCAATATTTAAACAAAAAAGACATTGCTTTAAACAAAAAGGATGAAGAGAACTGCACTTCATGAGATCTGATTTGAACGGACACAGATCGATTTAAATTAAGAAGAAGAAGAAGAAGGTTTAAACCCAGCAAAAGACATTGAGAGAACTGCACTTCTTCGAGGCTTTCAAAGGGGAGCGAAAAACCCTCGTTCAAGCCTTTCAAACTTCCAAAACGAAGATGGGTTGTCAAAAAATGAAGGAAAAGAACAGGAACCAAATATAGCAAAATCAAAACCCATTTCGGCTCCCATGGAAGGGCACCGCACCACCACCTCCCTCGAACCCTAGCCGCCTCCCTATCTCCCGCCTCCCTTCAAACTCAGATCCAGCAACATTAACCCCCACCAAAAATCGATTTCAACCCAGATCCACAGCCAAAGATTTACAACAATCGATTTCAAAATCGATTTCGTCTTCAAAAATTAATTTCAAATTGTTTTCGCGTTCAAAACCCAGAACCCAGAAAAGATGATATTTTTTGTCTTCTCCAAGCTCAGGTCGTTTCCACAAATGATGATATTTTTTGATGTACCAAAAATACCCTTCTTTACGAACACACGTGAACGTCACATGATATTTAACATACCGAATTGATGGCTCATTAACGGATGGATCAATTGTGGGCACATTTTGGTAAGTTTGGTCTTTAATATTGATTGCTAAAGATAAGGGACTATTAGTGGATTCCGAAATTCTTCAGGGACTATTTATCAAGTTGTCCCTAAATAAAAGTAAGGGTTGGAGTCTGGTCAATTTCTCCTCCAACCTTTTTTAAGAAAAAAGAAAAAAAAAAGTATTCATGGGCATACGGTTAACCCCAGCTCTACCACAACAGAGCTGGTTCCAAGTTTTTAAAATAATACAGGACGTGTGATAGAAAAGAATCGACCGGATCCCTGGGGTCTAAGGCAGTGTGGTATTGAGGGTTCTATGGGAGGTATCAGTTGCAATTACATACCTACCTTGGAAGTGGTATCAGAGCGGCCCTCGGCCGTAAGGCTTATGGGCTCGCCCGAGGGTACGATCTTGGTAGTATTAGAGCCTAAGCATATTAGGACCTATGTGTCATTACCCATTTTCACAGCAATTAGGTTTTCAATCCTGGAAGGGGCAAATAAGAGCCCAACAAACTGACTTGTTCGGAGCAATAAGCCTATAACCATATAATCCCTAAAGAAACAGGAAAAAATGCAACCCACGGAGAATGGTCTTCAATCAATACTCGGCTTATCCAGTTCCATTGACAAGACCCAAAAACGGAAGAATGGAGCATGAAAATATGAGGCAGATAATTAAAACATCACCTCATCACTGGAAGAAGAAATGCCAAACATCTCAACAGCCACTCCCTCAGACATATCAATTTCAGACCCATCTTCAGGGTCATTCGAAGTATCAGTCCGAGTCTTAGAGCACTCATCGGTAGGGAGGTCCATCATATATCCTATTTGTTGATTGCACAAGCCATTTGCACCACCAAAGCAAAAGGCAGCTTGGACCCAACGCCTATAATCAGAAGAACACTCGTATTTACTGAACTACACCAGTAATAATACGTACATAAATTAGGCACACTTCTACATTTTCTTCAGAAAAAACAAGAAAGAGAGCACTGATATCTCGAAAAAGATGTTTTCAAAGACAGTTCAATGGGGTTTCATCAATAACACACTTTCTACCCTACAGCAACAAGAAATGTATATTTAGGATTCAAAATTTCACGTAATCGGATTTTCTGCAAGGTCATGTTCAATAGACAGTAACCATGGCAGTAAAGAAGCACAGAGTCCTGAGTACATACACAAGTTAATATAGAATGTTCAAATAGAGGACCATTTACCGATTCATTACTATCTCACGTGACCGATTTTCCACTTGTTTGCAGCAAAGACCGTATTCTTCGATATTGAATCCATTATCTTTGAACAAACTTTTCAAGAACTCATCCGAGAAATAGAATGCACGCTGCAAGTGAAACACAGTAAATTATAGTAGCATGAAAGATAAGGCAGCAAACAGCTGGAACATCAAAAATCAATTTACAGTCAAGCGGAAAGAATAAATACAAGTTGAGCTTACAGTGCCATCACCCCTAACATAAAAGTTTTCACTGATCTTTTGATCCTTGCATGTGAACCTTTCCTGCAAATGCAGTGAAGAGATATTAAAGCGAAAGCAGCAAATGCTGAACACCAAGCCTATATCTCTGTCAAGTGAGAGGGAAGGAGGGGAGGATCTCATAGAACAGTAAACATAATCCATTGCTTCTTTTTCAATAAGCAGGACAAATTCCAAAGAAACCAAATTAGAAATGAAAAGACAAATAAGGTAGTCATCTAAAGCAGCCCCCAACCAGTCGTGCTCCTCACCCGAGAATCACGACTTCCCAGATAAGTGGCCAATAAAGATAGGAGAGAGTTCATAGTAAGCCGAGGGTACTCTCAATCGGCGAGGGGACTTTCATTTCAAAAACCGAAGCTCAACCCATCCAGATCGAGAACGTCTTCAAGGAAGCATACGAACTTTCTCGGGTAAGGCACATTGTTAATCCAGACTATATAGTATCAATTAACAATGGAGAATCTATGAGAAACATTGGGCCTAAGGGGATGGAACTTGCCTTTAAGGAGAAGAATCATTTTTGACCACACTGGAGTGTCAAAGCAAGAAGGAAGTACGTCGGAAGTAATTATTCAAGGAAGCTCTTTCACGGAGATTGCTTCTGCAAGGACCTCTTTTGGTCCTTACGGCCTGTTTTGGACGGTAGAACGGGGAGAGGAAATTTTTTTATTCAAAAGAAGGCAATTGAGTTGACCATTTAAGCTCGCTTACCCGCCTCCAATAGAAGTCGAAGAAGTTCTGTTTTTCTCTCTATAAGAATCCAAAACGCAAGCCTTTTTGACTCACAGAAAGAGGTTTAGCACCCACTTCTTTATATAAAGAAAAAGCATCTACTCAGAAGACCATATGATCTTCTTTAAGCTTCTTCGATCTAAGTCCCTCTACCTCCGAGTCCATCCTAACAAGATTGTCCCTAGTGATTAACATTGTAACTACTCATGATTCTCGCAAAGTATGTGCAATGCAAAAATCACTTTCTGGTGGAAAATCATCCTTGATTTGTGTTTTTTAGCCCCTTGATACCTCAAAATAATTCTCCCAAAATTTTTTTTAATGACTCTTGTCAGGAAAAATCAGCAACTCTCTGCAAATTACAAAAAGAAACTCTGAAAAATAGAACTAAAATCATAACAACACATACATACGTGCAAGAGCAGGAGAGTTTACTTCGTTCAGTGAGTTGGGCAGATAAAACTACTAGTCTAGAACTAAAATCAGGCGCGGAAAAACTTGAGTCCGTAGCACAAGATGTGGAACATTAGGAAACTTGGCCATGGAGTGGAACATATTAATTAACAGGGGATGAACAATAAAGGTGTAAAACAACTCATGAACATCGCTCATGCAAAGAGAAAGTCATATTTCCTACTACAGAAGTTGATTTCAGTCATGGAGAGTTCAACTCAGGACTCAAATGCGTAGACACAAGCAGCATAAATGTGCGCATACACTCAGAGACAAGCATCTGGACACATATAGCACAAACTTGGAACTGAAGTTGTTAAAACAAGGAACAACTTATCCAAAAAAAGAAGAGAAAAAGGAGGAATCACCTGGGCAAGGTCTCCAGAGGCATAGTCACGAAATAATACATAACCATTTGGCTGAAAATTGGACCACATTAGCAACATACTGAGAAAGACTGAAGATGCGGATTAAAAAATTGAAGAGTTCAATACTCACGCTTAATATCTCTTACCTTAATAACTTTTTGAATATTTTGCAACACCAGAGGCATCTTCGCAGGAGACACTGCAGATAAGACAAATATCTGCTTAACAAGTCAGCTTCTTGAACATCACAACAAGAACAAGCTATTCAAGGACTGAAAGCAGTGTTGGTTGGTTTTTACGATTTTGAATTAAGAAGGGTACAAACTATTAACTACACCAGCATAAAGAGCATCTTCATTGACAGATTACTTGAGACTAAAACACAGTTGCGGTTGTTTAAACAGATAATTCATGAAAAGAGAATTAACCACAACCACAAATCAAGCAGCTGCTACTCAATGATAAATACTCCCTCCGTTTCGATTTAATTGTCCATGATAGCGATATGCTGTGAGGGGAAAATGTCGTTTTCAGGACAATTAAAACGTAACGGTATAACTTTCAATATCGAAATTCTGTTCAATACCATTGTCACAATGTCAACTGAAGACGGGGAGATCTGCTTGCTCAGGTCATCAACTGTCAGATCACATGCGAACGCATTTACCCTTGTCGGTGTGAAGTCTTTATGTGTCTGCAATAAGTAAATATATACACATTCACGCAACTTGGTGATATAATTGACGTACTATCAATATTTGTGCACTACAAATGCTGCTGATAGGGACAGGCTAAAATCTACGAAAACCAATGTGAAAGTCAAAGAAATTCCATCTGCCAAAACCACAGGGAATAGGTGAAGTGCAAAAATGGTGCTCATCGCAAATTTTGGCACACATTACATTAGAATAGGGAATATTATTAAAAGAAAAAAACTTCTTAAATAGATAAATCTACAAATTCAATGCTCACTAGATACCGTCTATCTCTCGGCACAGCCATGGCCTAAACCACTCTCTCCAAACGACTTGGCTGGTGCTACAAGTCAACCACAATTTTGGAACTGCGAGTTCTCGGGAGTACATTTAATCATCGAGGAAAGTTGCGTTTGAATTTCAGGGCTTGTGGCATCGTTAAAAAAATTGTCATTTCGACAAGGATTACTAAGTCGAGCAATAATCTCCTCTAACATTGTTCAAGGAAGATAATAAGCTTTGGCTTTTTTAGTACGAAAACTTCAGCTTTTGGTAGGAAAATCTTTCCTGGAACATCATATACAGAGATCAATTTTGGGGAGTTTTTAGTACTTAAAGTAAATAACACAAGAAAGTGGCTCCAAAATATGCCACGCTGCAAACAGCATGAGCCTCAAATGCATCACTTATCAGCAGGCTGTTTAGGTCAGCGACAGAAAATAGGAAATCAACCTTGACCAAGTCCACTGCACGTTGTGAGAAGTCACAAGCATGCACATATATTTCTGGGTAGGTAGCAATTAATGGAAAGATGGTATTTCCAGCTCCACAGCCAACCTGCAGAGCAACATTAATAACAAAAAATCCAAAGTCAGCTACCCAACAATAAGTTAATAATCCTAATATTGGTGCCAGAGCAGCCAGTGAAAGATGCAGATATAACATAAGTGTAACTTTGCAGACTTTTGGCTCATGAAAGAACAAATAGAATTTAACATAAAATAAATTACCTCTAGAACTACTTTTTTCCCTGCTTCCTGAAAGCCAATAACCAATAAATGTTCAAACAGCTAAATTAGAAGTTTCCCATCTTTTTTCTTTTGGGTCAAAGCACTTGCTGAAATTAAACACATAACAAACAAAAGTGTTGTTCTGCACTCACAGAGAAGTAGTGGCCCCATTCCTTGTCCAAGTAATGTCGGTCCTTGAAGAACTGGCAAAATAAAGACAACTTAAACTTCAATGTATAAATCAACTGCATGTACGGCTGTCGTGAAATGTAAGGAACAGGACAATGGATAACCAAGGCTGAGGCGTCGAATTCATTGTAGAGACATGGCTGAGGCATCAACTAAACAGTGGTTTCATCATCAAGTCTTTAAAACATTAAACATTTTGTAGTAAAACCAGTAATTTGTTAGATAAAAGCTTCAGTTCCTGGCTATAGAACCAATACCAGAAATCATCTTAACAGCTATGCAGAATAGCATGAAAATGACGGCAAATGGAGAAAACTCACCCTGTCTTGATGACGCTTATAAAAGACATCCCAATACTTTCTAGCATCTCTTTCGTACTTCTCTGCAAAATTGATGTAGAGAATTACATGGCAGAAAGTGTGTCAACCACATCAAGGATGCTACAATAGGTTCTTCTGTGTGATCCGGATATGTGGATCTGCGTTACTTGGAAATCAGCTGTGCAAAAATATGTGGGGTGTGTGTGTGTGTGTGTGTGTGTGTGTGTGTGTGTGAGAGAGAGAGAGAGAGAGAGAGAGAGAGAGAGAGAGAGAGAGAGAGAGAGACCTCTCCAGAAGGGGGAAATTTCTTTGTTTGAAGTAGGATATATTTGCAGCTTCTGCCCCGGCAGTTTTTTCTGCTCCTCAGAGTCCCGTACATCAGATGTCATTCACCTAGCTCTATAAGAGCAATATAAATACATAGGAAACAACATTTAGTTTTCACATTTCAAATCAATTCAACAAATAATTCTTAACTAATAGAAACTAGAAAGCACTACAAACTACAGTGAGATATATTCAAGATTAGATGGGGAGAGTTGAGTTGTACAGGATTCAAAATTCAATATTCATTTATGCTTTAGCTGGGTTAAATATGAAATTTGGAAGTTTCCGTGACTCCAGAAAAGCTTAAGGAAATGGATTTCCAACAGAACACATGGGACGACTAGCGAAGAACACTAAAACTTACTACCTCCATCCCAATTGAAGGGTTATGCTTTAACTTTTGGAGTCAAGCTGATGATCTTTCACGTGCAAATTTGAGCATAAATGACTTAATTTTTTTTAAAAATATGAACTTGTGACTTGTAGTATTTTCATATATTTTATAAAAGTTCACAAATTTTGTTCGCTCAAGCTATATAAAAAGTTTAAAAAATCAACTAGAATATTGGTCAAATTGACCATGAAATTTAAAGTGTAACGCTTCCACTGGGATGGAGAGGGTACTAGAAATAGGGCCTTGAAATGCAATTTTCTCCACGAGGCCAAAGGGGACATGAGGGTATGTAAACTTAACTTTTCTGATGCTAGAGCAATTTTGTTAACCTTTATCTTTCCTAGAAGATACACTGATGAAGCAGGCTAAAAAAGGGAAAAGAGTATATCTATGAAAAGAGTTGGAGGAAAAATACCAAACGATGTAGCTAATGGCATCAAATAAAGTAATCATTAGGAAAGGGATCCTAGAATACAATTACGATGTGTATGAGCTCCTCAAAACTCTTCGATAAGTGCACTACTTTCCTCGTCCTTAATACAATGTAACGGTTACATACAGTGAAACCATGCCAACATTTTCTGCTGCAGTGTAGGGGCCAAAGTGCACGGTAACAGAAGAATGTGGATGAAAATATTGCTAGGAACTTGATATGCCAAAAAGTTCATAGCATGGAAGAAGAAAATGTTCACCAAAATACAGGGATGAAGTACATGGATACTTTTAACTTTTGGGGGAACGCCTATGGTGTATTTTATTTTATTTTATTTTATTAATAAAAAATGTCATTAATAAGAGAATAAGATACAAAACTGGCGGGTAAGAAATCCACCTGAAATAAAAAACAACAAATACACACGAATTACATGATAGCAGCGTTTCAATCTCTAGCCAAACTGCGTCAAACCCTGAAAAGCACCAAAACTCCTAGCCCAAAGAGAAGACTGCACAGTGATCTTCTCTCACAACAACGGAAGCGATAACTCTCGATTTCTGAAAACCCGAGAGTTTCTCTCCATCCAAATATTCCACAACAGATTGAATACAGTGCAACCCCACAACAAATAAGCATCCCTCGACCGATCAAAACCCAAGTGTCTAATCATGCAAAACTACTCCACATCGCAAGGCATAATACAGAGCTCACCCTGTATCTCAATCAGTGTGCTCCAAAGACTCCGAGTCATTGAGCAATGCATGAACAAATGCTCATGAGACTCGCTAGCCTCCATACACATAACACACACATCTGGAGAGATACATCTTCGAATATCTCCTCTGCCGGCGATCATTAGTATTCAAACGACCAAGGACCACTAACCAAGCAAAGACTTTGTGTTTGAACGGAACCTAGGACTTCCAAATGAAATGGTAAAGAGAAAAATCAAACAGTGTATGTGGACGAAGAACTTTAGAGAAAGACTCGGCAGAAAAAGACCCGGTATGTTCAGGAACCCAAATTCGACGATCGGATAAACGATTCACCGGACAAAAAGAAGACAATAGTAGCAGTAAATTTGCAACTGATATGGACTCTCTATCATTAAGATTCCTCACAAAATAAAAATTTCAAGTCACCTGACCCCCCCTCCCAAACAAGAAAAGCAGCAATAGGCGCGTTATAAAGACTAAAAAGCCGAAAAAAGCGAGGAAAAGAGATCTTAGAGGAAAGTTCCATGACAAGTGATCCTCCCAAAACCGGACTCGATTCCCAACCCCGACCTCATAATAAACATGAGGATAGAAAAGGTGAAAACAATTAGAAATGAACTTTCAGTGACCGGCATACGAGGTGGAAAGACTCGCAGATGCATCCCACCTATTATGGTTCACAGCAAAGTTGCTCCGAATAACTCTATGGCATAAAGAATCATGTTCTAACGGAAAACGCCATAACCACTTACCAATTAAAGCAATGCTTTTGATAACCAAGTTCAGAAGTCCTAAACCCCCCCTCTTCCTTAGGCCTACTAACCTTATTCTAAGCCACCAAATGAGCCATACTCCCAATGGTATATATGCCATGCAGTCTCAGTTTTTCCCAGGAAGAGGTCCATCACGCTCCAAAATCTGCATACTTTTTGCTTCAGTAATTCTTTCCCCAGAGCTGCTAATGTGGCTACTAAGCTATTTCTTTGGAAAGCTCCTACTAAGATGAGAAATTCCCCCAAGTTCTGAGTTGTTTTCATAGTTCATACGTCTGAATTTAGGTATAAAGTTTTTTCATCATAATACGAAAATTCAGACCTCGATTCAAAGATGATTTGATCAAAACTATAGCATCCTCCATGTCATAGCCACTATAATTCATATCTGCTTTTTAGTGACACTAGCAAATTTATGTGGCCTCCCATTCTTTCCAAGGATAACCTGTTTAATACGATCGAATTTAGCATATGGAGTTTTTCTCCTTCCAACTCCAACACGTAACGTAGAAAAAAATAATCAAACCATGCTTTTCATCAATCCAGTCACCCTTGGGAGTGTCACAGGGGAAAAGTATGCCCTGCCAGCTAAATTGCATTGGTCTAGGTCCACAACATAACTGCTGCTGCCCAACGAAATAATTAAACAAAGCTGAATGTTCCTACACCAAACGCCAACTACAGCAATGAGGCAGAAGCCGATACTCGTTGACAGCAGATACCACCTGTGCACAAAACATGCAGCTAGTGATTTCTAACTAGTTGTTCTTTATCTGGCATACAGGCATCAAGAATCACTCCCATAATACGTCAATCATTAACTTTGTCCTGATTCAAACTTGAGGAAAAGTACACGACTACGGATTAATGGTGAATCCAGTATGGAATCTAGAGGCGCAAATATATTATATATCTCATGCCAAAAGATAAGCCTACTCGAGGATTGGGCTAAGGCTATACTTGGAAAACAGGGCTAAAA
Source organism: Lobelia cardinalis (assembly GCA_028566635.1). Classification (NCBI taxonomy): domain Eukaryota; kingdom Viridiplantae; phylum Streptophyta; class Magnoliopsida; order Asterales; family Campanulaceae; genus Lobelia; species Lobelia cardinalis. The sequence continues at coordinate 2,523 of JAOWAN010039547.1, read as the reverse complement.
AGCATGCATTGTGCACAGTATTGTTTCAAAAGAATTCCACAATCCATTCCTCTTCAAAATTCCTTTTTCTTTGACCATTTCAGGATTGCACCAGAAACCCTAGCAAGGCTCAACCCACACAAGCAGCAAATCTATTACTACTACTTATAATAGTTGAACTAACTAATCCACACATAAAATCTCTATACTCTTTACTCTAGAAAAATCCCTACTAACATTTTTTCATACTAATCTAAACTAGATCAAGAAACATTCTCAAAAAGCAACAGTTAGGCAACATGTACATGTGCAGATTTTCACGTGCAGAAAGCAGTTAAATAAAGAATCAATAGAAAATTTGTCAAACAAACAACTTACGCGGTTAAGGGAGAGAGATTAATGGCGGCGATGCTCCGGCGACTGTTAATTTTCTCTGCGAGGGCTCTGGCTTTTGAGTATTTGTTCGTCTGGATTGGACAACTTACACCCCTGGACTTCTCTAAAAATTCGATAAATACCAAGTGTTCACCCGTCCAATTTTTTAAACATTGTTTGAAAAATAAATCAAAAACACAAATTTTCTCTCTCTGCTTATTATTTTTACATACTCCTATATCACATTTATATCCTATCAAACATCACATCAAATCACAACTATCACTCTCTCTCTCTTTTTCTCTCCATCACTATCACGTAATTTTTTCAAATTTAAAGAACAAAATTGTAAAATTCTTACAAAACCAAAACCAACACAAAATACAAACAAAACAAAACATATTAAAAAATGTCACGTCCAAACGCACCCCAAGTATTTTCACCTTTAACAGAAGTAGCAAAGCAAGCTTGTAACTTGCAAGCCTCTAACTACTCCATACATTTAGCACAAAGAGAACAATAAAAAATGGTCGCGTACTATTATTTTAGCTCAAAAAGGAATATTATACTATTTCTTTCTCAGAAAAGTGATGCGTACTATTATTAATTCATTGATTTAAACCGCATTCGATTCAAGAATCAATTTAAATCCCATCTGATCCAACTCTCTTGAATATTAAACAACAAATATCTTCTTTAAATTGGTAAAAATTGTAATATGAGATTTAAATCAAAGTGATAGTATGCGCTATTTTTTATAGTTAACCCTTTGATATATACGAGTACGAAAATATGTTAGAAATAGTATTTTTCGAGTTTTCAACAACTTGTGCAAAATTATGGTTGAAAATAAAATCCTGTATGTAATGAATTTTACAAACTTTTACACGGATTAGTGTTCTCATGCGCTAAAAGTCTAGAGCTGTGATGCGAATGAAAATCTATCTTATAAATGAGGGCTGCCAAGTGAATAGTAAAAGCCAAATGAATAGTAAATCCTCGGGAACACGCGGGCTAAGGAGAAAAGGGGGAGAGTGGGCGGCAGACAAATGAAAAAGGGTTTGTGGGACCAAAAGTTGGGCTCAGGTTAGATTTTTGAAAAAAATATTCCCGTGCCCACGGGCACGGGTTATATACTAGTCTATACTATAAAACACATTAGTAGGACCTACCAAATGAATAGTTTCATCAAATGATTAGTGTTTTGTTGGAAAGTGTGTGGGGAGGAAGGATGTGTGGGAGGAGAGAAGAGAAGAGAGAGACCGGAGGTAGGTAGGGGAAAAAGGGGGTGTGAGTGTGAGGGCAAGAGAGAGAAATGTGGGCACGGACTTTTTTTTAAAAAAAAACTGATATTGTTTTCTAAAAGAGGGTTTTCAGCTACGCTTTTTTTTGTTTTTAAAATGTTTTTCTTTTTCATCTTTTTTTCTTCTGTTTTTCTTAATAACCCTTCTTTTAAAAAATATGTAAATTAAATATTAATTTACATATTTTTCAACTAGCTACATTTTTTATGATTAAATATTTAAATATACTTTAAACATTAAAAAAAATGAATCGTCGAACATTATTGCGCTGTGTCTGAGCGCCGTGTCCTCGGACACAGGCATTTACTAGTAGACTATATAATGTAATAGTGCATCTAGATAATATAATATTCAATTAACTGAAGTAAAATATAATATCTCATTTATATTTGATAGTAAAAAAATATTAAAATTTGTATCAAGTCAATAGTTACTTTCAGATTAAGTCGAGTTTTACGTTTAATAGTCTGTTTTTCTTCCGTCTGCATCAAAGTTTAAAACTTTTAGCAGAGTGTTGCGTTCAGTTCAGCTCCTTAATACACACCATCTCTCCCTCTAACACATACATAAATACATCTCCCAATAACACTTCCAATTGATCAATGTTCCCACAAAATATTTCTCTACGTAACCACCTCAATGAAAGAGGGCTAAAATGTGAGCAGTAAGTCACATTTAGGTTTGGGTTACGATGTTAGTTTATTATTATTTTATATTTTTAAGCTTTTACGGGTCCAATCATTTTCTCTCTATCTCTCTCTTACTTTTTCACGGATATAGTTATATACAGGGAACCAACCAAATTACCAAAATACCCATTTATATACCTTTTTTTTTCATTTCATTCAAACAACACAACTCTCCC
>JAOWAN010039447.1:0-15869 GCA_028566635.1 Lobelia cardinalis | reverse complement strand
ATCTGCCTAGGAATCCGGATATAGCACATGGTTTTTGTAAAACCACTTGATGTGATATGTGGTGGTTTTATAACTTTAATGACTAAATTGTAGAATGGTTACATTTTGGACGTAAAAGCATACAATTTGGTCGTAAAAGCGTATAATGTGGTCGTAAGTCGTCCGCACCTTTGACCGTCCGCACACTAGACGGTTCCTTAATATTTTCATTGCCCTATGAGACGAAATTGGAGTCTTGCTTGAAGCAATGAGTGCTTCTTTTATGGGTAGTTTTGATGTGACAATAGCAGAGGCCATATGCCTGTCAGAGGTACTTAACTGGTTAAAACGGGAAGGAATCAACAATATGGACGTCGAGATTTACTATCATCTTGTATGTATTGCAATTTCAGCCACGTAACCGAATATATTATCTTTCGGTGGTATTATTGAAGATTGTCGATAGTTATCCAGGGAATAATATTGCTCATAGTTTAGCAAGAGATGCAAATTCTATGTTTGAATGTAGATTTGGCACAATGAGGTGCCTTAATTACTTAATGATGTATTGTTGGAAAATTAGCGTGACACTTGTTTTAAGAAATGGGTATTACACTAACTTTGAGCCATTACGATAGCGAGTTCCACTATTCTATTGAAGTGGTTCGTGCTAATACATGTACTCCAATATAGAGACTACAATGTGGAAGGTCAAATGAGTAAAATACTCGAAAGAGAGAAAATGTTAAAATTGACCTTTAAAATGGTTCGTTGAAGTGAGTTTTGTGAAAAATCCCACATTATTAGAAAACAACTTAAGGTATAGTTTATATATCTTTATGTTGCTTGTAAGGGCATGCCCTTAGGGGCATCCAAGTTTTGTAAAGGAGAAGATTTATATTCTCACCTGCACTCCGCCTCCGTAGTCCGACCCACTCGATTTGGTTAGTTCGATTTGTTAGTCGGTCGCGCATGTGTGATGCTTGGATCGTGGGTTAATCTTTTTAACCGACCTCAATTATTAAACTAACGAATTTCATTAACTTACTAACAGATTTGTAGTGTCAATTAGAGTTAGTAAGTGGTTAAGAATTTGTATGTCCAGATTAAAAGTCCAATCAAGATAGTATGAAATTCGAGGTCTTTTGTTGTAGCAGTAGTTCTGCATTCGTACGATCTATAACCGAGGTAGTGTTTTATCGATTTCGATTTGTGTTTTCATGGTCTGTACTAACTTGTTAGCAGTGTTAAATCGAAATTTAAAAGCATTGTTAGTACAGATTTAAGGAAGCTTTGAAATCGACTTGTTTCGATTGGAAACCTACATGATTTCTGTGATTTTTGGACTATAACAAAATAGTTCGAAAACACTTTTCAGGAAATCAGTTGTGTAAAACTTATTCGTATAACATCTTTGAAAATATAATGAAAACAGTTTGAAAAACAGATTTGGCTGAAACTTGTGTTTTAAAAAATTTGAATCGATTTGTTTCGATTGAAAACCTACATGATTTCTGTGATTTTTGGACTATAACAAAATAGTTCGAAAATACATTTCAGGAAATCAGTTGTGTAAAACTCATTCGTATAAAATCTTTGAAAATATAATTAAAACAGTTTGAAAAACAGATTTGGCCGAAACTTGTGTTTTAAAAAATTTTGAACGTCTGAGAGTTTGGAGAATTTTTTGGTTTAACCCCTATTCTTTCAATTTTTTCAATTTGACCCCCTGCAATTTATAATCTTTTGAATTTGGTCATGCATCTTAAATAAGCGATTGGATAACCCCTGGATACAGTTTTTGGACTTTCTGAATTCTGAACTGTGCAGTATTTACAATTTAAACTTTAAATTTCAGTTTTTGACACTTTACCCCTTATAGTTTTCAGGTTCTTAAAAATCACAGCTTTTAAAACTGATCCTGCCGTTCAAATCAGTGTTTGAAAAGCCCTGAAAACTGCTTCTGAATTCTGAAGTTTTGTAAATTTATACTTTAACCCCTATATTTATGTTTTCTTATATTTTAACCCCTTAGACTTCTGGAACTGGGATAACTTTGGATCCAAATAAGTGGATCAGAAATTGTTTAGTAAATAGTTCTGAAACTGTTTTGTGGTAAATCTACATTTTTGCAAAATTTATAGTTTCGTCCATGAACTTTAGTTATGCATTGTACTCCCTAAACTTTGCATATTCTGTAAAATCATTACTTAAATTGGAAAGAGTGCTTGTGAATCATATTAAAATAGTTTTCCAAAATTCTGCTCTGAGAAATTGTAGTTTCTAGTATTTCTAGTGCAGTTCCTGAACTTTTAAAAAACTGCAAATTGTACCATGGACAATTTATTCAGATTTACAGATTTTAAATTATATTTTGTGAACTTATTTATCCTTTGTGGTCTATTAGTTTTCGGAGGGAACCTAGTTAGTAGCAATACCAAGGAATGGTGGATTGATACCGGTGCTACTCGCCCCATGTGCTCGAACAAGAAGATTTTCGGTGAATATTATGAAGAGTTGAAGGTCGAAGATTAAATGCTCATGGGAAACTCCGCTGCCACCAAGGTGAAAGGAAAAGGAAAGGTTTTACTGAGGCTGACTTTTGAAAAGTTTCTTACTCTCAACGATGTGTTGCATGTCCCGGACATCAGAAAGAATTTGATCTCCGACTCGATCCTAGTGAAAAAAGGTTTGAAGCTAGTGTTTGTGTCAGATAAATTTTACTGATGAAGAATGAAATGTTGGGAGGGGTTATCTAAATGGGGAATTATTTAAAATGACTGTAATAATTGTTGTTTCCAAAATTAATGAGAATACTACTGCTTCTATTTACTTGATTGAATCTTCTTTAACTTGGTGGTAGACTAGGTCATCTAAATTTTAATTCAATTCGCAAACTTATACAAATGGACCATATAGCAAAGTTAAAAATTGAGTCAACATATAAGTGTGAAGCATGTATAGAAGCAAAGATAACAAAAAAACTTTTTAATTTCATTGAAAAGACTACCTCACCTCTTGAATTAATTTACACCGATCTGCGTGACTTAAAAATAGTGCAAATAAGAGGAGAAAAGAAGTATTTCGTGACTTTTATAAATAATTGTACAAAATATTGATATGTATATCTTTTAGGTAGTAAAGATGAAACTAAATCTGCTTTTACAAATGATAAAAGTGAAGTTGAAAATCAACTTGAAAAGAAGATCAAGAATCTAAAGAGTGATCGAGGCTGAGAGTATGAATCATTATTTGAAGATATTTGTTCTCAAAATGGAATCATACATTTAACTACAGCACCATATTATCTGTACAAAATGGAGTGGCTGAAAGAAAGAATCGCACCATAAAGGAGATGATTATTCCTATGTTTCATAGCTCTGAGTTGCCTTAAAACTTGTGGGTCGAAGCAATTCTTTCAGTAAATTATATCCTTAATAGGATACCTCGGAAAAACGTCGAGAAAACTCTATATGAGTTATGAAAATATTGGATATTCCATCCCACAAATATCTTAAAGTGTGGGGGTGTCTTGCAAAAGTGGCAATACCACCACCTTTAGAGCCTAGGACGATGGATTGCGTGTTTATTGGATATGCAAAAGATTACAATGCCTACCGGTTTCTAGTTCATAAATCAAAAATACCTGATTTGCATGAGAACACTGTCATAGTAGCTAGAACGACTTCATTTCTTGAGGAGGTGTTTCCGTACAAGGAAGTAGCTGGTGAGAGCTTTTCTAAATTAATAAGAGACTCCGATAATGAGGAAGAATCCCAAGAGGTGGAAGCTCGAAGCGGGAAAAGGGTAAAGACTACCAAGTCTTTTGGTCCAGATTATCTAACCTTCATGTAGAAGGTGGACTTAGGACATATGTCGAGGGCATGTCCTGTCCGCATGCTCCCTACTGAAAGGCAGCCGTAAAAAGTGTGAAATTGACTCGATTATGCAAAATTACACGTGGAAAATTGCAAAGCTGCCTCCAAATTGCAAACCTCTTGTTTGAAAGTGGATAATGGGAATAGATAAAACTTTTTTTTTTCTATATTTCAAAGAGGATTGTTAGTGGTTCCCCATTTACCCCCAACGTCACTTAAACCCGTAATTTCTTAGAAATATGTGAGGCATTTTATCAATAAACTACACACACTTCAATAATACGTTCGTACGATCTATAACAAAGGTATTGTTATATTGATTTCAATTTATGTTTTCTAGTTTCCATTTAATTTTCTGTATTAACTTGCTAACAGTAATTACTAAGATAGAATAAAAGTACCCATGAAATGCTCTTATTTTTTTGAAAAAATAAAATAAAATAGAATACTAACTCCTAATTAACTACACAAGTTGGAATAATATTTAAATTAAAGCAAGTAAAATAAATAAGTGACAGTGGATCGAGGGGAAAAGACGGAAGCCACCAAATGTCTCACTATTTCCCAACATGTCATGGTAATTGAAGACCTCTTTTGATCATCACCACCTCCTCACGGCTTCCCTTAATTATTTCTTTAAAGTAAAATCCCTTTCGGTTACTAAAATAAACATTTTCTCTTTCATTCTTTACAAAGTTATTAAAGTTTGTAGCGCCTTAAGGTGGCATCCAAGGCACCTAGCTCTTTGTTTTGAGTAGATTCATTAAGCAAGTAGAGTAGTACTTAATAATAATTAATTAATTCCCTACTTAATTATTTAATCAAGTGGTTATAATTTATAGTAGTGTTATAATACTTGTCCCCATTATATTTTAAGGAGGATGGAATCCGCAGCTGCCACACGTGTGGACCAGAGTGGTACATGTGTTCCCTAGGTTTTTGTCTTAGACTGTTACCCTACATGTTAGCATATGATCCCTCATATAAAAATTGAAATAAAAAAGTTTAACTAAAGTAAAGAAATGTGGTGATGAAATCTAGGTTTGGTATATGCATGCTTTCTTTGATTCTTCAAAATCTTGTTTTTATTTATAGTTTTGTAGATGGAGAAAGCAAGGCATGGCATGTGCATATATTCTAGAAGTAAAGGTTTTTTGTTAAGTTGGTAACTATAATGGAAGAGAATAATAAAAATAGGGTTTAATTCATTGAATTGGCTTCATAATTGGTTCACATAGACCTTACAAAAAATCAGGTATAAGAATATTATAAGCAAATTTATATTGCTTACATATCTTATCTGCTTATTTCACTACAAACCATTTTTTTGTACAAACCGTACGAATTAGTTGTATCTTAATACATTTTTATTGTATATTAGTTAAATGTCTGTATTTTGTAAAATAAAGATACAAAATAAGAATTTTTGTAAGAAAATTAACTAAGATACAACAAAAATATACTAAGATATAACATGTTCGTAAATATACAATAAACTAACTAAGATGCAAAGATACAAAAAAACGTAATAACATACAACGTGGTCTTATTAAGATACAACAAACAAAATAAAGATATAACAAAATTAACGAATATACAACAAAAAAGTACTAAGATACAACGGTTCACACGTTTGCACGATATTTATGGTTTGTAGCTGATCATTTTTCTATATATATATATATATATATATATATATATATTCCATTATCAACACTGTTTTTGAGTCAATACTCCATTCATCTCTAAATAATAGCCCTATTTTGATTTTCTTTTGGGTTAATTTTATTTAAAAAAAAATTCATTGTTAATTATTATAAAGTTACAAAAAATATTATTGATTGTTTGCTTAACGATCCTATAAAATATTGAAATTTTAAAACTAAAACAAATAAATTTATCAAAAGCAAACAAAACAGTCGATCCACAGAGGAAATAACGTATCTATTTAAGAATGAAAATTGCATGATATCCCATACTATTTAGTATTTACTCCCTCTGTCTCACTCGAACATTTATGATTTTTTTCTTAGGGAAAACGGCATTTTAGGTCCTAATGTTTGACAACTTTAGCATTTTGGGCCCCCAGGTTCCAAAGTTGGTGATTTGAGCCCTGATGTTACAAAGTTGCAGCAAATCAGGTCTTTTTGCAGCAAACTAGGCCCCAATGTTTGACCACTTTGGCATTTTGGACCCTCAATATTTGACCACTTTGGTATTTTGGGCCCCCAGGTTCCGTCATTTTTGGACGTTTTTCGCACAAAAAGGCCTGATTTGCTGCAACTTTGCAACATCAGGGTCCAAATCACCAACTTTGGAACCTGGGGACCCAAAATGTCAAAATGATCAAACATTAGGACCTAAAATGGCGTTAACCCTTTTTCTTATGGTCAATTTGATCAATTTTTCAATGACTTTTTATTTACTTTGAGCAATCAAAATTATAATTTTTCTTAGATATTATAAAATGATACCAATTTTATTTTCAGAATTTTTTGGTAAGAATAAGTAACTAATTTATGCTTAAATTTGAGTATAAAAATCGTCAATTTAATTGTAAAAATCAAATATTAACTCTTCAAGTGAAATAAAAGAATTACTTCGATCAATATACACAACTAGCTACAGTGTATACAAATATAGATAAGCAAATTCAGAAAGTAAATATGATTTTTGGCTTGAGATTATTCAAGAATGTAGGCGGAATTTTAAGCAAGAAGGGATGATAACTTGTGTAAATTATATCGAGCGTCTAAGCGCTCAGTCCTAAGAGTGTTTAATTTTATTCCAAATGTATATAAAGACTATAAATTATGTACATAGTATAAATAAAATACACAATAATTATGAACATGATAATAATATAATTTATGTGCATTTTATATTCATGTTATATACATAATTTATAGTCTTTATGTACATTCGAAAAAAAATGGACGTTTCTAACACTCGATACGCCAAGACACTCGATATACCAACTAAATAATTTCATGTGCAAGCGTGCATATGACCTAATTAATTAGGTTAACAGATACTAATAGGGGTGTCAATCGAATCGAGCCAACTCGCAAGCTTACGAGTTGACTCGAGTTGGGCTCGAATCGACTTCGAAAAATTTTGAGTTCGATTCGATATCGATCCATTTATTTCTCTTATCGAGCTTTCGAGCCAACTTGCGACTTGGCTTAAATTAATATATATATATATATTTCTAATTTTATAATATATATTCTTAAATATATGTATATTTTAATATATTTTATTATTATATATATTTGATTCGATTTATCGAGCCGTTCGAGTTAGAACTCGAACTCGAGATCGAAATCAAAATTTCTTATCGAGCCGAGTTCAAGTCAAGATTAATGCACTTTTTCGAGTTCGAACTCGAGTTTGAGTTGAACTTTCGGGTTATCAAACCGAATTCGAGCCAAAAAATTACTTAAATTTCGAATCAATATCGGATCGTTAACACCACTAGATACTAACAACTTTTTCCTAGAATAACTAGTACTCCCTTTGTAAGGACCCGAATCCGAAGATCCAATCCGCTACCTAACCAGCCCACTAGCCCACATCTAGCGCCGCATCTTGGGTCAACGGCCCATCACAGGCGACTCAAAAATCCATGGATGATTTGATGCTAGATGGGTAGTAGAAGGCTTCTAATAAATCACACGAAATTTTCACCTCTCATCGATGTGGGAATATGGGGTGTTACACATTTCCCCACTCAAATCCTTGACGTCCTCGTCAAGGCCGAACCAATACCAAGATCGTCCCCCCGGGCGAGCTCGAAAGCTTTCCGACCGGGGATCCGCTCTGAAACCATCTGTAACGACCCGAGTTCGAAAATTCGGCCCATTGCCTGGCCCGCCCACTAGCCCACACCTAGCGCCGCATCTTGGGTCAACGGGCCATCGCAGGCGACCCAAAAGAGAAATGCGACTTGGGTCAACGGGCAATCCAACGGCGTCACAGCCAATTTTGTGCTCGTCAATCAAGCGAGCGACTTGAAGAGAAATGCGAGCACACTTTTAGATGAACCCAATACTCGTCGTCGAGCAATTCTATCGGGTTAGAGTTAGGGTGGGTTCTGGCGAGTGGATCAACGGGAGGAATTAACAGCTGCAACTTCTTCTTATTCTTGTAGTTTGTGTTAGTGGCGCAGTTGTTGCTTCTACCTTACCCATTCTTGGGTCACATCTGAGTTTCGGCTTCAGATCTGATAGAGGAACGAGATTCGCACATCTCTCATCTCCATTCAAGCTACCACGAAAATAAACCCAACTGTAAATTTTCACCGAACAGAAATTAGGGATCCATTTAGGTTAGAGAACGAAAGGGGTCAGATCTGAAATACTGGTCAAGGAACAAGATAGTTTCTGCACCAACTGTAGGAGAACAAAACAAACTTTTGAGTGGACACCAACTCAGTTTATCACAGTGAGCCGTCCGAAGTCACCGGCGAACCATGAACCGCAGATGTGCAATCGAGAAAGGGGCTCAATGGGGGAATCAAGGGGTGGCTCAGTGGTAGAGCTGAGCTTTACAATATGTAAGATCTCAGGTTCGATCCCTTCCCATGCCCCCTTGGGGCCCAAAAAAAAAAAAAAAAAAAAAAAAAAAAAGGGGCACAATGGAAAGAAAAATTTACCAAAATGGTACACAAATTTAAAAGGTGGACAGCGGTTATGAAAATTGGCAAAATTCGCATAACACATATGCGAATTTTCATAACCGTTACGAGAATTCACGTAAGTTTTATGAGAATAATACTGTCATTAAAGAACTTAGGGTACGTTTGGACGTGAAGTTTTTTTTTTAATATGTTTTATTTTTGTTTGTATTTTGTATTTGTTTTGTGTTGGTTTCGATTTTGTAAGAGTTTTACAATTTTGCCCTTTAAATTTAAAAAAATTATATTATAGTGATAGAGAGAGAAAGAGAGAAAGAGAGAAAGAGTGATAGTTATAATTTGATGTGATGTTTAATAGGATATAAAGGTGATATAGAGGCTTTTGCTTTTAGAGTCTCGAGTAATTCGAATAACAAACATGTGAATTCTCATAACGGTAATGCGAATTCTTAAAAGCTACTTTTTCAAGTTTCTGAATTATGGAAACATTCACTTCGGATAAATGTTACGCGAATTAACATTCAAATTTAACTCTCCCGCGTTTGCTCTGTGAATTCTCATAACGGTTATGAGAATTTTTAAATGCTCACAATGCTACGTGTCCTAATTTTTGAAATAGTTTATGCGACTGTGAATTCTCATAACGGTTATGAGAATTCTTTATATATTTTTAATTTTCATTTTTGGGAAAATCTGAAATTATAATGCCACATGTCTGAATTTTTGGGATGAACACAATTCATATAATGCTTATGAGAATTGTTAATAAAAAATTAAGAATTCTCATAATCGTTATGCGAATTGTCTATACTCTGTTTACATTTTAAATTTGGATTCCATTTAAGGTCATCGTATAAATTTTGAGGCTACCGTGGGAAATCACCCCAACGGAGATTTCTGTAATGGGTTTGTGATGAGTTGGTGATTATCTTTTGTGATGGGTGATGGTAGTTGACGACGGGGGACTCTTTTTGGGTCGGACAACTTTTTGATTGTTTCCATTTATTAGAGGAGGTCCAAGCCAATGCTGTGAAGGAGAAACACATATTATTGTTGCTTCGATAACCATGGAGGAAATTTTCAAGAAGGAGGTCTTTGGCAAGGTTCATCCTGAACTAAATCAGTTTGGGCTTTTGATCTACAATAGTTTTTGTGAATTTTTCTTTGTTTTCCTGTAAAATTATTAGTGTGTAATTTTATTTTGTTTGATTTTAATGATGAGTAATTTCATTAATTATTTTGTATTTTATTTATTATGAATATTTAAATTATGTTTTGGTATTTTGTTTTAGTTATAATATTATGTGTACATTTTATGTGAAAAATATTTTATTTCTTTATTTTAATAGTTACATTATTTTTTATACTAATTATATATGTATATAATTAGGGGGCATATTCGTCTTTTAATTTTAAAAAGGGTAAAGTTGTCTTACAACTAATTTTAATTTTTCATAGCACATATTTTCTTTTATTTTGGCATTTTTCTATGGATGGAGATTATCCGAATTAACGACATGAAGGTTAAACCTCGTGAAATGAATGACTTACACTAGAAATCCGATAATCACATGGGGTTCGTCCGAATTTTTCCTATATTTTTTTTTTTTGTAAATTATTCTGTGTATATACTTTACATTAATTTATCATCAACATTTGTGGTTGGTTAAATGGCTTGTAAGACATGGGTAATTCTCATCATAAAAATCCACCAATGTTCAAATTCCTCCACAAGCATTTAATTTTTTCTTAAAAAAAGAGTTTATCAATTCATAGTTAAACCAGTACATAAATATGGTGATTTCGAATGGTATGGATCGATACACACTTTTTTTTTTAAAATATTTTTTTTTTAGACTCGAAGGGGGCATGGGAAGGATCAAACCTGAGACCTTACATACTGTAAAGCTCGGCTCTACCACTGAGCCACCCCTTGGTTCCCTGATCGATACACACTGATATGGCCGTTACAGACCGATTTGTTAAACGAGACGTAAAATAGACAAAATATTGTCCCGGATCGACCCGACACGCACTGATACCGTAGAAAATTTTTAACTTCCGTTGTAACCCTCCCTATAAACCAGCCACCACCCTTATAACTTATTGTAGAAATAAGTTATAAGGGTGGTATGCAGTGTTCGATTCCCCGCAAGGTGGAATTGACTCTGTTACAAGCGGGAGTGACCTAAGGGTTAAGAGCCCTGGGCTTATTCGTTAGCTCTCCACCCTGGTTTCTGTGATGCACATCCTGCGATTTACCTCCTCCACGTTGGCTCAGGGCAGGGTCGGTGGGGGACTGCCGGGGTTGCAGTCTCAATTTTTTTTTTTTTTTTTTATTGTAGAAATAAGAAAACAAAAACTCAACCATTTCATCTCTCCCTCCTGCAGCAGCCATGAACTACCACCCCGCCACCGCAACCACTTCTCTTACCGCCGCCGCCCCATCCTATATCCACCCACCTTCCTAGCCGATAACTTAATTCCTGAACAGGCCTGGCCCGGGGGAGCAGGCTAGGTGACAGGCAGGGGCCCCTAATAGAATAGAGGCCCAATATTTTCCGACTGTCGTACTACATATATTCAGTACATGTAGCCCAAAACAAGCTGGATCCAAGGACAGGCCTCGTTACATCTAGATGGGCTTTAAAGTCCACAATCAATTCACCACACTTTTGAATTGCCAGCAAAACTGTTTCTATTGTACATTAGCAGAAGTAGATCGTAAAAAACTTTTGCTTGATTTATTTCTTAATAATGATAATGTAACTTTGGTTTTCATGAAGCTAATCTTGAGACTAGGGGTGTCAATAATAGACTCAACCTAATTAACTCAATCTAAAATAAATTAAAATTAACCCAATGGGTTAACCCAATAAAACCCAATAAGGTATTGGGTTTATCCAATTAAACCCAATAGTCCATAAATATGTCTTCGTCTTGATAGCATATCCGTCTTCTTAATTTATAAGTTTCGTTTTGACGCCTTTCACACCATAACCGCACCTAAAAGTGACAAAAATGAACCCAACCCAATTAACCCAACCCAGAATAAAATTAAAATTAACCCAATGGATAAACCTAATAAGACCCAGTAAACTATTGGGTTTAATTGGGTAAACTCAATAAGACCCAATAAGCTATTGGGTTTAATTGAATTTGTACCTAACCCAACCCATAAACCCAAATTGCCACCCCTACTTGATACGCCAAGCTCAATATCTCCTCCTTGGCCTTTAATTTCAGAGTTATTTTCTTTCTTCCACTTTTCTGGCTCGCTGACTATTCTACTTAAATGGATCAATGTTTGTTATAATAAAACGAATGAATTGAATCTAGTATGAATTTCTAAGTTTGATTTTCCTAGCAAAAGAAATATTCTCTTTATTTCGTTTTAATTGTCCTGAAAATGACATAAAACTCTCACAACATGTCAATATCAAGAACAATTAAATCGAAACGGAGGGAGTAATTAACGGAAGCTCGTTCATGACTTTCAAAATGGGTCTCCACAATCAAACATTCAATGATTGATGGTATCCTTTTTCCTATTAAAGCATAATAATGCTGATAGACTAGCTACCTGTCATGAGATTCTACAACATCACTATTGATTCCTCACTTCTATTTCGCCATTTCGACTCCCATTCATTTATTCCGAGGCAACTGAACTCGTTGCCTTTGCGCTCTACTCGGTTGAAACCCGTTAGAGAACATTCTATCAGAGATTCCCTTCATCAAGTCATCGCCCGCAATCCGCTCTTATCCCTTGGTGTCAAAGGGCCATCCAAATCTAGTTGTTCCATCGAAATCGAAGGAGGATTTAAAAGGCATTATGACATAAGTATTGAGACAATATTTCACGTCGAAAACAAATAAATCTCACAATCACTTAATAAAGATTCCGAACTTCTCGTCTCATTGCCAATAATTGAACATTAGACTTTAACATTAAGATTTCCTTATGTTGAAGGTGATTGGATTGGCTTAGAAGTGAGACTCAAAATTTATAGCCCTTTCATACAATGTTCCCATTTTAGATACGAAGGACATTTTTTCTGCCTTCTAAAAAGGTAATTGATTGTTTATCATAAAGTTTTTATTATTAATTTAATGATATTAGTTAAATTTTTATAAATATTTAATCAAAATTGCATTTGATTGAACAATCCATGTATCTCCAACCATCCAGATTGAACAAATTTAAAACAAAAGTGACACTATTTTGAACTAGTATCAAAAAAAAAAAAAAAAAATCATATATCCGAAATAAACTTCACATGTAACTACTAGAGGCTTTACTTTCTCATGAGATGATATAACTCCAATATGTACAACGAGTACATATGCAAAAAATCTAAACAAGTTCGAATTTTCTATCTCAAATAATGTATCTTTTTATACCATATATATATATATATATATTTTTTTTTTAAACGATACATTATCCTACTAGTTTACGGTATAAAATTGTTAAGAGTTACGATCTAATGGTTAAGATGAAATTTTAGGAGGATAAAATAAAAAATGAATATAATTTGAAACAGAAAATCTGGACTCAATTTTTACACAATTCGGTGACGAATTCCAAGAATTTAAATTTTTAGGAGAGACGGGCCAAAAAAGTGTTGGCAATGTAACAACGATCCACTAACAAATGAATATAAAAATCACATTTGTACTGCCTCGGTCCAAAAATGAACCAAACCACATTTCAACATTTTCGTATTGAGCATTCATCTCCATGTGTTATGGAAAATGTTGAAACTGATTTTCCAACAATATCATCCATCAAAGGGCCCATATTTCTAAAATATTGCAGTACCCATGAAAAGAAAAAGGGTACTGTGAGTCTGTTGTGATTTATTAATTAGTTTACTGCATAGTTTGGTTTGGTTGCCTCAATTTAATGTGAAATATTGGAGAAGGTCAGGGTAGCAGAAAATAATAAACACTGATAACTAATTTTAGACTATATATACAGTAGTATGTCATTATATATTCATTAATATTGATGCTATATATCCTCAGATTATATTAAATTCTTCAACAAATTTTCATTCTGCAATTAAGAAGATTACCTATATATTCAGACTGTTCTAAAGCAAGGGCTTCAAAATCAGAGCATCCAATGCAGACTTATAACTGTTGAGAAACAGAGTTACAAATGTGCCTCGACACTTGACATAGCAAAAGTTGTTGTGATATCTGTTTGTGGCGGAGTAAGGATGGTTGAGTGGGGCCGTAACGTTCTTGGAATTTCTTTTTTCTGGTTTATTAGTCTTCATTCTAATGTGTTACTAGATGAACGTAACTCTTACTATTTCAAAACTCTCCCACGTACCATCATATGGCAAACTTGTACGTAAACAACAAAAATATACGTGTACGATAATAGTATGATCTATATATAGTGCTAAGCATGATTAAGAAGAAGTTTGGCATGATATATAAATCATATCCTAAGTCCCATTTTGCAGGCTTAGGATTTCTTTCGCAAAGAAAATTTTACTACATGTTACACAGGCGAATCACGTGTCTTGTCTGAACAATGAACTGGACAGGTTTGTTAATTAACCAAGTTAAAAACTAAACCTAATTCTTTGGTGATTACTTAATTTGAAAATCTTAATCAAAGATGATGATGATGATGATGATGATGATGATAATGATAATAATAATAAGAATAATTAGTAATAAGAATAATAACTATATATAATATAAATTAAAAGAATTGGAAAGCCAGCCCAATATAGATTAGGATTAGGAACATGTTATTTTCAACATATATATATAAATTCAACAAATGGTACATGGACCAAGAACAGTGGGTTCAGAAATCCATGTGACCCATGGTGGGGGGAGTTTGAATACACAATGTATGACTGGTTAAGAGTTGGTGTAATATGAAATAACAATTCAATGTAGTGTGGTGTGGTGTGTTTGGTTTGTTTCATTAGTTTGGTCAAGCTTAGGAGCTTGTCTCTATTTTGCTCTTCTTCTTCTACTATAATAAGGACTTGGTGCTAGTTGTGTGCCTTTCAATCAACAACCTTGAGTGTGAATCTTTACAAATGAATTAAGACGCTTCCCAAATGGGTTTTGATCCAACTGGAGAAAGCAATGATCCATACCCACATGGAAGAAGAAATCTAGGTTGAAACTAAGGACTTGTTTGGTTAATTAATCGCGATTTTAGATGTCAGATAAAACGTTGTCAAATCTCTGCTTTTTTGTGTTTAACCTTTTATTTTGCCTTCATCCCAATATTGCAATATGCTTTGCATTTTACTGTGGGAATACATGGACATGAAAGTACCCCATGGTACGATGGAGCAAGCTGTCAATATCAACTCCATAATCATCCAACAACGAACGATGTTTAATTACGATAACTATTTGATGAACAAAATTTTATTTTATCCTGCGAGTATTTGGAACTATCAGATCTTGAATGCGAGCAATGTGCATGGTTGCTTTGATCGGATCGCTCGCTCGCTCTACCACACCACGAGAAGACTTGCTCCGGTACTGGTTCCAAATCCGGCATTAATACATGTACTCATCGATGAATAACTAATTTGGGACCAAACAATATGTCACATAGGCCATGCATGCCAGAAAGACATATATAATTGAAAATATTACATTAAAAGAATTGCAGGAAATATTTTTGTTTTCGCATCAGTGTACGTAGCTAGCGGAGACTTAACCAATTGAAAGCAAAGTTAGTGAACCATATATATTCTCCAAATTTTGCAAATGGTGTCCTTTTTGGACAATAGCTAGTGGGGGTGTGAGTGAATACAATGAGATTTCCAGCAATTATCAGCCAAAATAAATAAAAACAAGTTTGTAATTAGTAAGTATTCCTCAATCAATCCATTCAGAATTAATGTCCATCTATAGCTATCATCTTAAAAGAAAAATGCTAAATATATATTTAAGAAAAATAACAGTAAAATTAACGGAATGTATTAAAGTGTTGTAAATTACTCCAATGAATGTAACACACTTTAATGAATTAGTTCTGCTGATTTTGTTGTTAATTTTTTCCGTAACATTTCTCATCTTAAAAACATTGAAGAAAACAAATTAATGTCCTTATAATTAGTTTACTCATCAAACTTGTACGCTAAAATTGACTCAAATGCGAGTCCAGAATTTCTATAGCAACTGTTGCGACATTTTTTGTGTCATTTTTTTAAAACTTTAAATTTTAGGATACGGGTCATTTTTTAAAACTATACCACTGAAAATGACACACAATTTGGCATAAAAACTCAGACAATCTGCCGAGCGCCTAGGCGCTCGGTTCTATTAGGAGCGTCCAATGCACATATATGTTATAAATTATGCACATATACGTGTTA
>JAOWAN010039371.1:0-15886 GCA_028566635.1 Lobelia cardinalis | reverse complement strand
GGGGGGGGAAAATTTTTTCTCTGAAAAATTTGCCTATGGCGCGGCGGAGAAGAAGGCTTACATTTTGGGTTTATATATGGACATTTAGCGACTGACTAAGTCGCTATGTCAGTCGCTATATAGCGACTGAGTCAGTCGCTATATTCCACCTACCAAAATAGCGACTGACTGTCAGTCGCTATACACTAAGTCAGTCGCTCTATAGCGACTATCCTGTCAGTAGCTGTCCTTCTGTTTTCTAGTAGTGACTTAAGTATGGTATTTCCGGTGGCAATACTTCTTTACCCTCTTCCACAGGGCGGAATGAATCCTTTGACTTTTCCAGTGACCTAATAATTATTGGTGTGCTTGAAGATTTCACCTGATATTTATTAAATTGTCTAAATATCTTTTGGATATAGTTTGAGTGATGAATAATTATTTTGTCAGTACGGTGAACTATTTCTAAACCAAAGTAGAAATTGGTTCTCCCGAGATTTTTCATTTCAAATCTGATTTTAGGAGCTGGGTTATTTCTTTAATCTCTACTGGAATTCCAATCAAGTTCATGTCATCGATATAAAATGCAACAATAGCAAACTCATTCCTTGGTTTCTTAATAATATGAAAATCGAAGTTAGAAGAAATGAAGTACAAAGTGTACATCCCCCGTGGCATGGAAGGCATAAATTATGGAAAATGGTGAAAATCAAAGTTATATATAAATCCCCTTATGCAAAAGAAAGAAAAATAGCCAGTCCTCCATGTCAAAAGAGTGCTAAGAACCAATGTGATTGTTTGTGCTATGCACAAATCACTTGGCAATTGAAATGTGATTGTTTGTGCTATCGGTGGCCTGGTCTTTAACCTTGACCCCGGGAACAATTACCTTTGTTGGCCATATTCACTTCAGGAATTGATCTAGTGCCAATTGGTTGAGCCTCATTATTTTTCACAAGAAGGTTAGAGTGTTTTTCAATCAAAAGTAACACAATAATTACTTCTGAAAATTTTGTATAATTTTTAGCTTGTTACTACTAAGAGATTACCACATGTGACATAGGAAATATGGAATATATTTTATCAAGCAATTATGCTTTTGTCAATTTTTCTTTACGAAATTTAAAGATAGATTTGATCCGACAAACCTCAAAATCACACTCATTTACTGTTTTAAAATTGACAAATCGTAAATGAGTCAATTTGTTCGTTGCTTCTGACAAAAGCATTGTTTTCTGATGATCAAATCTATTAGCCAATGCTTTCCATAAGATCTGAGGATCTTCAATCGAAGTATAATCAAGCTTTAGTATTTCATGTAGCAATTTTCTGATTAAAATCATTGCCAGAATATTTTCATTATCTGCAAGTACATTGTCTGGCACTATATTTTGACTTAACTTCTTGCTTATCAAGTAGATCTTGACATCAACCGTCTGACTGATATAATTCTTAGCGGATAATTTTGACGGTGGAAAATCAGGATTTA
Source organism: Lobelia cardinalis (assembly GCA_028566635.1). Lineage (NCBI taxonomy): Eukaryota > Viridiplantae > Streptophyta > Magnoliopsida > Asterales > Campanulaceae > Lobelia > Lobelia cardinalis. The sequence goes on along the minus strand of JAOWAN010039371.1, from coordinate 14,418 downwards.
TTAATAGTTCCATCATGCAAATAAATATGAAATATAAAACACTAGTACGAGAATATAACTACGTATATAATTTTTTAAAAGCTTGATATTTAGCAACTTCGGGGACATGCAAGTCCATCTGAATGTATAAATATAATAAAAATGCATTAATAAAGATAAATACAAGTTAGAAACAGTTAATTTCTAGTTAACATGTTAGATTAGTAAAGTCAGCGGTAAATAACTACAAGTCAGTAGTTATGTTAGATTAGTACGGGTCAATAATAGTCGGCTACATAGACTAAATAAGTTACACAAAAATTTGGATGTTATGTTAGATTGGATAATTAGTCCTCTCGGTTCGCTTAGGCATAGGAGTAGTTCCCAGCCAAGGGCAACTACATAGTAAAATCAGCCTACATCTTGAGATGTCGAGCAGACACCCAGCTAGAGGAAGAAAAAATGTGGAGTATTGCTAATCTGCGAGTACAGGAGAAAATAAAATTCATCAACAGGGGAGCTTGCAAGGATCTCCTCCCAGCACGAGTTAACTTCATAAGCAAAAGGATGGACATTGACCCGGCGTGTCCAGTCTGCCATAGCGACTTTGAAACATGCACTCATATCCCCATCGAGTTCTCGTTAGCAAAAGAGATATGGAGCAAGCTGGGATTTTGCATCCCGTCCCTGACCAATGTAGACTTCCTACATTAGTTGCGGCAGGCATTCGAGCCAAATGACAAGGAGAAACACGACGTAATTAGGATGACTACTTGGTCCTCGTGGGGTAATAGAACTGATACTCTATGAAATGATCATAGTCTTTTGGCATCCGACATCATCAGCAAAGGCGTGATATACTTGAATCAATGGAAGGAGACTCAAGTGGTTTTACCTTCTGCGGGCAGCAAGGTGAATAACCGTGTAGTGTCTAGACTGCAAGTGGACTTGTGAAATGTAATGTGGACGAAGTGAGTTTTGACCAAATCGGAGAGATTAATATTGGTAGGGTGTTGCATGATGAAGAAGATACTTTGATAGCAGCCATGTATGCTAAAATGGTTGGAAGGATGAATGCGACGCTGGCTGAGGCGATTAGCCTACGAGAAATTTTAAGCTAGCTGAAGGAAGAATATGTTTGAAATATCGATCTAGAGACGGACTCTCAACTAGTTTGGCAAGCAATACAATAGGATGGTGATAAGTTATCTTTGCTTGGTGGAGTTATCGATGACTGCAGAGTTTTGCTGGCAAAAATTGTAAATGCCAAGATTTCATTTGTTAAACGTTCAGCGAATAACTTGTCTCAGTGCCTCGCTAGAGCTACTTTTTCTTTGTCTGGATGTAAAATATGACACAATGAAGTGCCGTCTTTTCTTATGAATATATTGAACAATAATTTGAATTAATATAAAGCATCCTTGAGGTGCCTTTATTTTCAAAACAAAAGACAATTAGTCAATAGTTAAATAAAATTATCATATGGACCAATCAAATATCAATTAAAATGACATACTATCCATGTACACAAATAGCCCACATATAGCAAAAAATACATATATACTTGGCTCAATATATCACTGAGTTGCTATTTATCGTCCTTAAAATTTTTATATCGCCTTTATTTTTTCTAAAATATCCTTGTTACTTATCGCCCCTAATTTTTCATCTCCGCCTCGTTATCATATATTCACCTTAATACTTTAATTATTATATTTATACATTTGAATTCTTAAATTATTATGCTATGTAAACAATGCTCTAAATTTTGATCAAGTGCATATTATGCCTATTAGAATTCGTAAAAGGATATTATTTCTATTAGTACTAGAAAATGAGTGTTTCTTTTGTTAAATTTATTTTTTTGTTAATGTGGTTTGATGAACTTTTAAATGAGAATTGACTTATCGTTGTTAAATTATAAAAGATGTTATTAATAATTAAATTTATAATCTTACAAAAATTATAAATTAAAATTTTGATAAATATATATTAAATACTTATTTTAAATGACTTTCTTAAAATTAAATAAGATATTCATTTGGGAAAAAAATGGCCAAGGATCAATGTGCAAGAAAGAAAAAAGCAATACTCACCCGTTCAAATAATTGATATATGTTTTATTTTAAAAATTCGACATAAGACTTTACTATAGTATTTAAAATATATTCACCGTGTTACAAATTTTAATATTTTAACTATTGCAATAATAGTAAGTGAACTATGAATAATATTTTTTACATATAAGGAAAATTGAACTAGATATATAACGATTAAGGATTAAGTCGAACCGGATATACGGATAATGATAATAAAGAAAGGATTTAAATATATAAATATTAAAATTAAGATATTAAAGTGATTATATGATAATGAGGTGGAGTAAAAAATTTGGAAGCGATAAATAGTAAGAGTATTTTTGACGAAATTTAATTGATGATAGAAAAATTTGAAACGATAAATAGCACTACACATATATAATTTCATACTTTTCTTTTTCTTTTCATGCCCACATTAAAACGAGACGTGTCCGGGAGGAGCTGCACAACAAATCTGTTTCTTTCTTCTTACTAGAATTTATCCCGTGCTATCTATAATCTATGCATGAAATGTTATTAAAATTAATTTATAAAAGCAATAATTTTGTATTAAAATTTTATATTTTTTTTATTTACTTCACTTGAATAAGTATTTGAGTTTGATTGAAGTATATATTTCATTGATATGTTGCAAAAGATTATAGAATAGAGTGCCCTTATAATTATTGCAAAAAGATAATAATATTTGTCAATTTTAGTTTATTATATTGGCGTGTAAATATATACTATGTAATAAAATATTCATATCTAAAAAAATTTATCGTAAAACAAATTTTAAATTTGAGTTTATCATAAAAGTTTTCTCAAAATTTAAAAAGCAATGAACAATTGTAATTAAAAATATTCTACACATATTCATCTATATAGTACTAATGATCAACATTTAATTTAACGTATATTTTTAATTAAGTTAATTAATGGTCGAGAAACAAAAAGTTTAGCGAATTGAAGAGTCAAATACATGCATTTTGAAATAATAACGTTGATGCATTTGATTACTCAATTTTCAACTATTTTAGATTGTTTTAAGTTAATTTTAAATTGATAAATTTGAATATATAAGAATAGTTTTTATAATAATAATATTTTTTCATTATCCAAGTATGAAAGAAAAAAAAAACAACATATATAAAAATAAAATCAAAACCATAAACCTCTAATCATAAATTAAAATCAAAATTGAATCTAAATATAAAATATATATATGTTAGGGACGCGCTCCAATAGGAACCAATTAAAATAGGAACTATAGGAACCAAAGACACAGTAACGAAAAAATCTACTGTGCTGGAAGATTCAAAGACACAGTGAAAATATTTTCAGCACTGTGTATTTGAATCTCCCAACACAGTAAATATTTTCGTTATTGTGTCTTTGATTCCTATAGTCCCTACGATATTTACGTTCTCATTTGAGCGACTACCTATATAAAAAAAGGTTGAGACTGCAACCCCGTCAGTCCTTCACCGACCCTGCCCTGAGCCAACGTGGAGGAGGTAAATCGCAGGATGTGCATCACAGAAGCCAGGGTGAAGAGCTAACGAATAGGCCCAGGGCTCTTAACCCTTAGGTCACTCCCGCTTGTAACAGAGTTAATTCTACCTTACGGGGAATCGGACCCTGCACACTACCGCGCTGAGTCCTATCCGTCCTCCCCTTTGCCAGTGTGATATATGCCTGGGGGCAGCGACTACCTATATATGTTATGTTGTTGGGGGAACAAGTATTAACCCCACCCAGTAAAGAAATTAGAAATCACAAACCAATTCGATTGCTTCTGTCTGTGTGACGTTGAGAGAGAGAGAGAGTCTTTACAGATGTTTAGTAAATGATTATTTAATTTATCAAAACTAATTTTTATACATTCATTACCTGCACATTTGTATAAATGTTCAGTAAATGATTAATTAAGTCGACCAAAATGAATGAAAAGTGACTAATTTTCGGACTAAGAGGAGATGAGATCCTCTGTCTCATTTCCTGTCCCCTTCTCTCTGTTTCATTACTCACATTGTGGTGGAACCCATTATTAGTGGACCCCACCACAATGTGAGTGGTGAGACAGAGAAGGGAACATGAAATGGAACAGAGAATCTGGGTTCGAAGAGGGAGTAACAGAATTACTTATTAATTACCACAAATAATTGTATTTTTAGAATAGTTCAATTTCAAATAAGATTAGTTCTTAATGAGCACAAATAGTTATCCGAAGTTAGTTTAAATAAATTTTTAAAATTTTTCTTTTTTATTCCAAGGGAGGGAAGGAATAACAACAAGCCTTTCAGGCTGACTGAGGAATCCCATCATTTTATTGAAAGGAAGAGCTATGGGGGAAGGATAGCTCGACAACAGCCCAGAGTTATCCTTGTTCAACAGTCCAATTTCCAAGGTCATGGGGGCGGAAAGTTTCAATCACCATTCATTTGTCAAGAAACCTCGGACTAAGGGTGCTTTAAAAAAAGGCACATGCCACTGGAGAAAATAACCCACGGGAAGGGCTGATTTGCGAATGAGGAATTAGCGAAAAAAATCTCCCCTTTTCTTTCATTGATAAATATCACCTTTTTTCCTGTTGAAATGACTAAAGCCTCCCACATGAAATGGGGCAACTCGAGAAGCCTGTTTGTCAGTCTCCCAAATTGAGCATCGCACTCGTGTTAATACTCAACCCTCAACCGCATTGTCGGGGTGGTCTTCGGTCTTGCCAACCCTGAGAACATCGAGGCTAGAGTTCGTGTATGCTTCTTGCTTAACTTAAACCCCTGTCGGGTATGCAACCCTGGTTTGTCTGTAAAAACATGTGCTACAAGCCTACAATGACTAATTAGTGAGATTGCTACTTATATGAGCTAATTAACGTAACATGGGCAGACTCATCCTCAAATATATAACTGGATTGTCAGGAACTCGTGGCTAAGACTGCACTGTGTGGTATTATCAGTGGAAGTTGCAGAATGAACTAAACTGAAACATGGATATGCAGAAATCATAAGATTAGCAACCATGTAAGGCAACAGCTTGGAATTGATTTTTACTTCCAAAAGTAAATCATGCTCCCTTCACCCGAACCCAGGTATTATTCAGTGGAAGGTGCAGAATGAACTAAAATACAGCCAGCATGGAAATGCAGAAATCGTCAGATAACCAACCATGTCAGGCAACAGTTTGTGATTGATTTTTATTTCAAAAAGTAAATCATGTCAGCCAGCACGGAAATTTGAGCTTTTATGCAAATTCAGGGAATGGGACTCATGAATGCACTCATCGTCCTTATTGTACCACTATAGCATTGCAAATGGATGTTGGATGTTGGATGATGAAGGATGCTTAGTGACATGAAAATTCAATAACTTCTTCCAAAAATGGACAATTTTGGAATGGGGGAGCAACCCTCCAGAAAACTTCACAGAAAGCATTGTAATAAAATGTAGTTAAACGGAATCCAAATGTGATTTGGAATGCTCATTGCAAAGCAGTGGTGTCATTGATTCGAGAAGCAACATTGCATCTAAAATCCAAAACATATACTGAAACTCACTCAAATTAAAACAAAAAACCACAAAAGACACCATTAAACTAGTCAATGTCCAAAGTCTCTCACATATTCAACCGTATATGAAAGATTGATTTCATTGCAGTTTCATAACTAGCAGATACAAATTGAACCCCGACATATATACAAACTTGCTCGGATTATCAGAATGAAATTCAACGTTAAACTTGAGGATAAAACAGAATCATAGTTGCTCATGAAAGAGTAGTCAATAAGAAAAACTATCCAAAAGCAACCCATTGTTGCATTTATGCACAACTACTGCAAAAGTCAATATCACAAGTTACCAGATTCTCGAAACATATATGTCCTCCATAAAACAACTCCGAGACAGATAAACTTCTCGCCAGGTTATCACAAAATGTAAAACAAACTACATGGACAACGTCGCCAACTTCTGTATTTGAAGAATGTTTACTAGACATCGCCAAATTGTCAAATATATAATCAGGCATCTTTTGCCTGAATAAAAGGCCGGACACACATATTATCTATCAGTTAGTGGAGGTGCCACGGTACACTGACTACTTAAATAAAATGTGAAGTTTTCCCTAAACCACATGGTTCAAAAATCAATTATATGGAGTCTATTTGGCAGAAACTTTAGAAGGATTCTCAGGATTTTAAACACACAACAAAGCCATCAAGTGGAATCAGGACTAGTCCTGATATACCACATATAGCCTAATCCAATACTGAATCAGAGCCACTAGAGTGAAAATAACTCTTACAAGGTTGAAGCTCAGAACTACAAGGACACCACCAAAACCCCACATAATGGATTTTTCAAAATGCTCAAACATTATAGGAATTTTAATTAACAATGGACGAAGTTGAACCAGCATATATTCTGATTCAATGTTAACACAGAAACTTAAATAATGGTTGCAGCCACCTAGTTGAAGCAATATTCTGGCCTATTCGCAGAAATAACAGTATCACAACAGGACAGCACTTGACTGAGATATGGAACCAATCAGATGAAGAAGTATGCTTAATAGGTGGTTTGTCACTTCATAACTGTGCTAAATGTTGAGCATAAACTTGCATTGGTGACAGGACTCAGCAATGCGGGTATGAGGTAAGTGAATACATTGCATGAGACAAGCCATGTGTAGTTAATCAATCTCCTACACAACTACGTAGTATACACGAGTATATCTATAAAATATGACTGAACATTTTAGTTTGATCACTCTCATTCCTCAATACCCCATTTGGTGTAAAAGAAGTAAAATATGAAAGTTAGAACTTCTGTCACACATGACTACTTTGTGTGAAATTGCTTCTGCTCAATCTTTAATGACTTTAATGACTGGGGCTGAGAAGCCTTAGCGAACTAAAGTTAATGGCAGATCCTTGCTCTAATTTCTGGTTGATATCTCTTGTTCTGGGTTACGAAAAAGCTAGCTAGACGCAAGGATAAAAGTCATTAGATATTCATCTAGGAAAATATCCTCTCGTAACACCTGCTTGAATGAGAAATTAATCTATACCACACTAGCTGAATTCAACATCCAATATCTGATACCGCCGAAAGTGAGTATAAAACAACTTCACACTAGCTAGTGTAATTCAGTAATTAAGAAAGACACCCCAAATGCAATGGACCATTGCATTTACCTGGTCGATTTCTGTTAAAACACAGAATCATATAGATAAATGCCTCTATGACACTACTCCAAGGCAGAAATCACAGCTAAACTTTATATCAGGTTCAAACATGATTGTATCAATAAACTAGACCTACCAATGTCATCTGAGTTTAATTTATTGAATACCCTTCACAATAAATTATCACATTGTAAATCAAAGAACATATGGTTCAGTAAAAACTATGAGAAACCCTAATTCCACAGTAACCTTATATTAGCATTCAGGTACATAGCATCCAACATTACCATCAACTCAAATTAGCATTAAACGTGAAGACTTATGAAACCTTAAATAACGGACATGGAACCTGGTGCTGTCACATCCGACTTGGTTGAGGTAAATTGTCTTGGTCCAAAATAAATTCTTAATTGGACCAGTCAAATTTTACCAAATTCAATATAACTCCATTGGATCACTTGGACCAACCAAATTCAATATAACTCTGTTGGATCACTTGGACCAAGCCGGATTTGACGCACTAGCGCAACAGCCAAAACCCTTGGACCAGTGTTCCCAAATCCCATAAATGAGTGGCTGTCATCTAATAAAAAGTAAAAGGTTGCATCTACAATCCAAAACACAGAAAATCAAAACTCAAAAAACTACTAAAAGAATACCATGAAACCAGCTGCACTCCAAATTTCTGGGTATGCTATTCAATATGAAATTCGTTGCAAGTATGAAACTAAAACTAGTACAAAAATCAGAACCTACAATATAACTCTAGTGACTTCCAAGGTTACACAGTAGTACCTTAAAAAAATTGGGAAGAAACTTGTTATTTACAATAGCGGTCAGCCTTCTTCTTGACACGGTCATCAAGTGCATCCTCAACGGACTTAACCTTCGCCTTTGGATCGTACCCAAACTTCTTCGCCTCCACAGGGAACAACTCGTCGTACTTCCTCCGCTTCGCAGCGTCTATCGTGTACATATCCTCTCCTCCTCCTCCTTCTGCTGGCTCTGTTGCTGCATCGGCCTCTTTGGCGGCACCGGCTATGGTAGCGGCGGCGGCGGTGGCGGCGGCGGCTTCCTCGCCGGTAAAGATATCTTCTGGGGCTGCTTCGGTAGGTGATGATGGGGTGGTGGGGTGGTTCTTTTTGGGTTTCTTCTTGGATTTCTTGTCGATGGATTTGCTGCGGGAGGCGACGGCTCCGCCCTTGAAGATCAGTCTGCCTCCTTTCACTTTCCCGTACGGATCAGACATGGGCTTTGTCTCCTCTTCTTTCTTTCTGCTTCTCCGGTCCTCTCCTTGGCTGAGTTTTTTGTTTTTTTCCCCGTTTCTTTGGTTAAAAGACGGAGAAATTGATTTTACTCCTCTAATATTCTTTTTTTTTTTCATTTTGACGGGATCGTTTTTGATTTTTAAGTTTATACGGGTCTTATCATTTTTTTGTATTTTTTATTTTTTTTATTTTAATCATTATAAAATATCAAATAAAATAAACAAAAATCGATTTATTTATCGAATTTAAGAGCGTATGTTACCGATATACCCTAGTAGTATTTTTCTTCTTCATATTACTCCCTTCGTCTTCGTCGTGAAATAAATACAATAATTTTTTTTTATGATTAATCTCATTTTAGGCTCTAAAGTTTTCGTGAAGTTTCAAAACAGATCCCCAGATATCAAAAGTTTTGAAATTGGCCCTAATATTGCATTTTTGTTTCGAAATGAGATTTTTTTTGACGAATTCGTTAGAAACTTAATGAATTTCAACTCACATCCAAAACACGTGAATTTTATAAGGATCTGGTTATAATTTGGCCCTCACAAAAAGTTAAGGGTTTAAATTAAACTTTTATAAAATAAACAAAACATAAAACAAACCCAACCCTACTCCCGCTCTTCCCTCCCACTTCCCCCCTCTTGTCTCTCCCCCTCAGATCTCTCTCTGATCCCTCCTCTCTCACACTCGCCATCGCCCACCACCATCTCCATAGCCATCGCTACTAAGCTTCACCACCTCCCACCAAAATCGCCACTCAGTCCAGAAAGCTGTCTTCTCTGGCATCGGAGATGGTGTTTCCTCTCCGATTGGCATTTCCACTCTCTTTCTCTCTCTCTCTAACCCTTTACAAGAATCAATCTCTCTCTCTCTCTCTGGGTAAACCATTTCCAAGAACAGAACGCTAGCATTCGTATTAGGTATAACCCAATTTGTGTCATGTCTGCATTGATTCCTCTTAATTTTCTCTACGATCTATAAACCTTTCACTGATTTGATGTTTTAATTCTATTTTTTTTTTATGATTCGCACACAGTCCAGTCTGATCGATCATCAATGGCGAACGACAACCCTTCAAGAACCATTCTCACGAACCATTCCAACCAAGAAAAAGCGTGCAGATGGATGAGAATATTCTCCTCATAATTACCAACTTGAATCGCCTCTCAGCAGATCTTAAACGGGCGACAAACGAATTGCTGGTGCGCGGAATTATATTCGAAGACGAAATGGAGAAACTCAAGGCTACAATCGGGTCGTCCTACAACGATCCCGAACTGTGGAATCGATCTGAAATGTGGGGGTGGGGGTACTAGCGGTGAAGTTTGATTGGAGGGTGATGGAGGGGTGGTGGTGCAGTGAGGGTGTTGTGGTGGAATGAAGGGGTGGCCTTTTCCCGGTGAATTATATGCCATGAGCCAGGAGGGTTGTGGTGGTAGTGTTGTTCTTGTGGTGGAGATGGTGCTGCAGTGGGGATGGTGGAGATGGCGGAATGCTGGAGATTGGTGGGAATTTGCAGATCTCAGCTTGGGTGGTGGCGCTGCAGTTGTTGTGCAACGGCGGTGGTGGTGCAGTGGCGTTGTTAGAGTACTGAGTTTGGTTGAGGAGTGGTGGCAGTGTAGTGGGTGTGTGCGGTGTTGGTGGTGTAGGAATTTAATTAAGGTATTACTTAATTAACGTATTAATTAATGAATGATTAATTAAGGAATTAATAATTAAATTTTAGTTAAAATTTTACATTTAATTATAATTAATCCTAATTAAAATTTAATTTAATTTCAAAAAATATTAAGGTTTATTTTGATAAATTTCATTTTAAGCCCTGAAATTTATATAGGGATAAAATGACAGAAAAACCCTTAGAAAACTCACGTGTTTTGCACATGAGTTAAAATTCGTTAAGTTTCTAACGAATCTTTCAAAAAAAACCCATTCCGAAATAAAAATGCAACATTAGGGCTCATTTCGAAACTTTTACGACCTGGAAGCCTGCTTCGAAACTCCACGAAAATATTAGGGCCTAAAATGAGATTAACCCTTTTTTTTTAAGAAGTTAAACTAAAAAAATAAAACTCTAAATTTTTTAATAAAAAAATAGCTCTTTTAAATTTCATAATAGTAAATTAAAATGTTTAAATAAAAATGACCGACATTTAATTTTGTTGGTAAAAAAAAAAATTAAAATTTAACATATATGTTGAAATGGAGAAAGTGAAATTTAGATCGTAAATATACTAATGGTGAAATGTTTATGAGTTGAGTACTTTTAATATGTTTCTATACCTCTAAAATAGGGGTAAATTAATGAAGTCTTCCTTTTAATTAAAATTAATGTCTCCAAAAAATTTCATTTAGGAGTTTTTCTTTTTAATTATTGATTTAATGTTTTTATGTCCTAAGACTTTTCACGCTCTTCAGTTTCCCTTTTTATGATAAATCGCTTTTCGAATTTTACTTCTCCATTTTCAAACCTTTTTTTTTTTCCTTCCATGTTAAACAAGTTATTATGGTTCAGATTGAATATTAGGACATGTTTAGTAGAAATTCAGATCTTTTGATAAGAAGAAATGGCATCCATTTTCTTTAACATTTAACTCTAATTTTTAAATAAAAATAATTAATAGGGCATATGTTGTTTTTAAATAATTAGTAGGTCATGTGTCATATTAAAAAGCTATATGATAGGTAATGTGTCACTATTTGAAAAAATAAATTCGAAATTGTTTAGGAGGGAGGGAGGGAGATTATTAGTTTGAAATTTGAAGTTTGTAATAATTAAAGTAAAAAATAAGAAAAATAAAGATAAAAAATTATGAAATTAATAAGTTAAAAAAATAAAAAATCATAATCAAAACCACTACTCAAGCAGTTGGTATAAGGAGCGCCCTGGCACTCGTTAATAGGAGTGCCTCTCCCTTAAGAGAGTGAGATACACTCTCTTTACTTTCTCCATTTAATCTCTAAAATTAAGAAATTTTTATTAATCTCTTCAACTAAAATTTAAAAAATAAATCAGCCTTAATTAAATCCTAAAATATGCCTAAATTAATTCACCGTAATCTCTCCATAATAAATTCAAATATTAATACCAAAAATTCTGTAATTTCTATAAAAATACAATTTAAACACCAGTCAATCTGTAAAAATGAATCAAACAAATAAGAAAATGAATATTACCCATTTAGAAAATGAACACTTACATAATTTCAATAAATTTGTATAACATAACAAGTCAAACTGAATAACATGTTAACGATAAATGAATTACACGTTGAAGTGATACAACTTATTTTTTCAATGTTGAAATGCATACAAGTAATATTTATTCATCAATTAAAATGCTAAAATTTTGAAAAGATTTAAATGAATAATACAACTAAGAAAATAAATAATAATGGCTAAAAAATGAATACTTAAATATATTCCAAAAAATCGATATAACATAACAAGTCACATTTGAACATCATGTTAAACGTAAATGAATCGCACGTTGATGTAAATGATTAAAGTTTATTTTTTCAATGTTGGAATGCATACAAATAATATTTCTTCATCGATTACAATGCTGAAATATTGAACATGTTCAAATGAATAAAACGAATAAGAAAATGAATACTAAACACTGAAAAAATGAATCCAACAAACAAATTTCTAACTATCATATACTCAAATTGAGTAAAATATTATTAAAAAAAATAAATTTAACGTTGAAATAAATGAATACATATGATATTTTTTCATTACGTGGAATGCTGGAATATTGAAATTGTTCAAATGAATAAAACGAGTAAAAAACTGAATATTTAAATTATTTAAATGAATAAAACGAATAAGAAAAATGTTTATACATATGTAATACATCAACATCATCGTTTCCAATATCTTCAGCGACGGTGGAGAAGATGAAGAAAAAAAAGAAAAAAAAAGCTAGGATATTTACGAATTTGGAGCAATCTCACCATGTTATACAAGAAGATTACAAATGAAATATAATATGTATGCTTGTTCAGCAGTAGCAGCTACAGTTTGGTCGTCTCAAGTCGTGCTGCTGAGATTTAAAAAGAAGATCCTGCATGACAGCCATGGCATGGGCAGTCCAGTATCAATAAAGCTTGGAGCGAAGGGGAGTGGCTAAGGAGAAATCAGGCGCAGAGGGAGTGGAGGAGGATACGGGAAAGAGTCATGGTGAATTGAGGAGGACGCCAGAATTCCTGATTAAATGGGATTATTTAAGGAATTAATATCTACTTTATTAAGGCACCTAAATTAACGGGAATAATTTCTCTAACTCACGCGCCTAATCTCATTGTGAAGGTCAATTTCTGTAGATGCGCTCCTTATACGAAACGCGTATGCGCTCCATATAAATTGCGCTACTCAAGTACTAAGCATGCAGACTCTAAATTTCTCTTTCTTTCCATATTTTTTTTAAAAAAACTCTTGTTAGGGAGCGAACCAAATATTATTGATCAAACTAATGTTTTCAATTTAATTTTGGTTCATAGATGGTGTAAGGAATTAAATGCAAGTGTTTTAATTTACTATATTAATTGTATCATGAATATTTAAAAAAATTATTTGAACCATGTTATAAATGGTAGTAATTGATGTTTCATTATCTTATCTATCAACCAATTAAATGACTAAAAATATACATTTAACATTCATAATAAAAAAAATTAAAAAGTTGGGTTGCGTTTTTCTGGGTGTTTTTCACCCAGGTTTTTGGTTTTTTAACTTTTCTCTCTCATTAATCCCACAAGTTTTCTATCTATCTCTCTTACTTTTTACTTTAATCATTATAAAAACTCAAAAATCAAATAAAAAAACTACCCGTTTAAACGCAACCTTGAAATTATATGGATTTATTTACTTCAAATGTGATGATAAAGTAGTAAAAATGTACTCTTGAAGTCCACTTGTGTAAAAAATTATTTACACCTTAATTTAAAGTTGTTCAATTGATTAATTTTGAAATTTCTTGGATAAGCAAGATTGCTAGCTAGCTAGCTAGGAGAACCTTGTTTTTGGAGTATTTTCTCTCCCAAACAAGAAATGAAATTTAGCAGATAACTGGGTTACACAGACCACCCCCTCCCCCTCTCCCAAGGACCGAGGAAATGGCGGCAACATTAGTGGGCTCTAGCTTCTTCATTAATGGATTTCGGACATCATCTGCTGGCATTGGCAATGGCAATTGCAATGGCGGAAGAAGAGAATTTGAGGGCAAACCAACGTGCCTTACTGCTCCTTGTAGAGTTCATTGCCTGCACTGCCACTCACCCTTTCTGATTACCTGCAGTAGTAGTAATCTTGGGGTTTCTTCAAAAAGCTTCTCTTTCTCTGCATTTATTAACTCTCTGAATTCTAAATCCCAACAACCCAAACATGGTTTCCATGTCCTCGCATGCCTCCCCCCTTCTCCTTCTCCTTCTCCTTCTTCTTCACCTAACGATACTACTAATTCTGCCTTTAACCCATCCACCAAGCTCTACGTCAGTGGTCAGTTTCTCTCTCTCTCTCTCTCTCTCTCACATAAGTTTTTGTTATAAACTGTATTGTTCAATTGGGCTTGCTTTACGTTAAATTCATATACCACTGATGCAATGAATTAATTAGGTGATGATGTGTAACACCCCATATTCCCACAGCGGTGAGAGGTGGGAATTTCGTGTGGTTTATTAGTAGCCTCCTACTACCTACTTAGCATCAAATCATCTAAGAACTTTTGGGTCACCTGTGATGGGCCGTTGACCCAAGATGCGGTGCTAGGTACGGGCCAGTTGGTGGGCTAGGTAGCGAACCGAGTTGTCGGGCTCGGATCGTTACTAAGGACTTTTGGGTCGCCTGTGATGGGCCGTTGACCCAAGATGCGGTGCTAGGTGTGGGCCAGTTGGTGGGC
>JAOWAN010039320.1:0-15902 GCA_028566635.1 Lobelia cardinalis | reverse complement strand
TCTCTCTCTCTCTCTCTCTCTCTCTCTCTCTCTCTCTCTCTCTCTCTCTCTCTCACACACACACACACACACACAAAAACACGCACACAGCAGACATGCAAATGTAGGGAGAAAAAAATCGTCTTTTTATTTAAACCTGTCTCAGCTTCATTTAGCTACATGATGCAGTGGACTGACTATTCATCTATTGAATTTCTAATCAGGTCCATGAAGGGAGGAATCATGAAGTTCGAGAACTAGTAAAACATGCTGGACTTCAGGTTGGTTTCCTTATTGATCTCTATATCTTACACCCGAAATGTACTTGCCCTCTTTAATCATGACTGACATTTAGGTAACTTGAGGACTAAATGATACAACTAGGAGGTTCTTTTTATTTTTTCAAATTTTCGAAGGAAATGGTTTATTCTCCCATATTGTATGTTTGTGAGGAATATATTTCTCAATGGGCAATTGATAACTTATCTTGGATCAGTAGTTTGGTAAGCTAAATGTATAAAGATTAAACATATTTTATCATGATTAGTGTTGTTATTCTTAGACTTCTTTCTGGTCTTGGGCTCTTTTAGGCACCATAGATCTTTTTTTGTTTGCTTAGTCATTTTTGAATTATCCATGCATGGGTTTCTGAATCTGGAAGCCATTGCTTGACCCTTGTGCTTAATGGAATGAATTCAAATGATTGGGGACATAGGCATTGGCCTTATAAGGCCATGTCCCTGGATATGTACGCGATCAATATGTGAGCACATACTTGTTCTTAGCCTATAGGGATCAAGTTGCAGAATCTTCAACACTTGCCCTCTCTTGTTCCTGATTTTGTCTTTGGTTCTAGGTCAGATGGTAGTTCTTCTTCATTTTTGTACTGGTTGATTGTAGTGCACTCCTAACCTGAAAAAAAATATTATATTCTTAGATCTGATTATCTAATATATTCTACTCTAAAAATATAAACTGGACCTGCCGGGTTCCTTCTCTTCTTGAACCCCCCTCGATCTAGCATTAACTTAGAAGGAAAGATAGTAGATCACATTCTGGAACTTTCAAACCAAAGAAATGCAGACAGGTTGTAAGGTATGTGATCTTGTTCAACAGTTCCGAGGTGGGTAGGAAAGCGCAGCCCCCTAAACCATCACTTTTAGATTACCATTATTTTCTTTTAGTATTTGCATAAAGGCAAGCCTTTGTGCTACAGGAAAGTTGCTGCACTATGACCATCGACATCACTGGGTCGGTCAAATAATAAAATGACCTCTGTTTGGTATAATTTGGACACTCACACGACCCTGTAGTGAACAGAACCTATCTTTTATTACACGATATCATGATCAATAACTCCTCTTTCTGGTTATAGAGTGTGTGGCTGTGCCTGTTATAGCATTCCTCTCCCCCCCACCCCCCAGGCCCCCTCCCTTCTGATGACATCTTATTGAGAGTAATTGTTATTGTTGTCTTTAGATTGTATTGAACTTCAGTTTTAACATTGACATACTATTGTTTGCTCGTTTTTCTTTAAATCTTTTCAGCTCCTTTTTAAACTTGTGATTTACACAGCTTGTATTGTTTCTTATCATTTCAGATTTATTCACTAAAGCGGATACGTATAGGTGCTTTTAGGCTTCCAGTAGACCTTGGGTAAGTCTTGGGATAATATTTTCTTGCCTGGTTTTAAGTTTCTTTCCCTTTCCATAAAGACATCTTAACGCGGGCACACACACATACGGAACATCATACAAATACACATGGGATGTTTACATATACAGAAATGGAATATTTACCTCTCCAATATATATCTGATTCGAGTCATTTGAGTTTTTCAAGTGTGCTTGCTCTTTTTTTTTCCCTTTTCTTTTTGGTAATAAAAGAAGATTACTGGCTGGATGGGGGTGCGGGGGTCTCTTTTAATTTCCTCATCTGGATCATCATCTTGCATAAATTTCTCTTTGGTTGTAGATATTACTAAACCTGAGCAGGTAAAATAAATGTTAAAGAGTTTAGATTTTCTTAGTTTCTTTGACTTTTATGCTATCTGATGTGAACCTTGTCGAGGATGAGAAGACCCAACAAACAATGAGGAACCCAAGATCATTCTAAGTAGGATTCGAAGGAAAGTGGACCTCCACCCAATGCCTCTATTGAGATGCGGACGCTGGTATAAGTGATGTTTCATGGAATGGAACCTCGACCCAGCATCTATAAGTGAGACGTGAACCTTGGTATAAGTGAAGACGCCACAAACGGGGATGGAATACCGTTTGATAACTCGATGTCGAGCGCCACTAGACAAGATAATCAAAAGTTTGTTCAAGAACTCTAAAGAGAAAACACACTCAATTTTTCATTCATCAAAGTCGTTTACAAATGACAAGGAGTAGCCTATTTATAGGCTTCTTGGAACATCCCTCCAAGCTTAGGACAGATAGGTGCATGTGGTGAAATAACTAAACATAAAGTCCTAAAGATAAGATAAGAAGAAAATGTAAAAGGTTCATGAATGAACAAGATAGAAATCCACATTCGGATAATCTGTCCATCAGAACAGTTTGTGATGGTTTACCTTTGACTTCTTCTAGAGAGTTTCAAATTGCAATCCTTAAAATTGCTATGAAACTAGACATCCAGGGCTTTCCAACCATGTATCATGTGTTATTTTTTGATGTCTAGATCATTCCAGACAATTAAATGAAGTTGACTGAATTTCTGCTCGACTTGCTGGAACAACTGGATGCAATTCACTTCCAGAACTTTCTCACCTTTATCAAATATCTTGTGATCTCCAAATAACCCCTTGATCATGTTTGAAAATAATGTCTTGGTCCTTGATCTTGTCATTGGTCCTTAGTAACCTTGACTATTGTCATCTTTGGACATGAACGTTGCGGGTGGCATGGGTAGCATGGGCATGTCCTCATCACTATCACTAGAGTACAGAGGGAAGTTCCAATTTGACTTTTTCACCAATGTACAGAATGTTGTTGCAGACTCTCCAAATACATTGTGTTGCATAAGACTCCCACTTTGGAAGTTAATTCTTTAATCAAATTGTTCTGTAGACCAACTACAAATGTAAATGCAAGACATTCCAACCAGTTTGTTACCGCGCACATGCCCATGTCAGCACTAACCATAAAGCTCTATATTTAAGAATGTCCTTGCTCCCCCCCCCCCTCGAACACACACACAGAGAAAGGCCAATCCGGTATTTAGTGCCTCACCATCTCTAAAAGACGAAAAGCGTATTTATTCTCTTCCCAAAGGATCTGTTTTTGATGCAGTACTATACAAGTACCTTGAGGGGTGCAGTTTGTGCCTTAGTTGATGACCACAGAGCAATCGCTACTATGATGAACAGTGAACACTACGTGAACTATCATTTTGGCTGTTGAATTCTATGATTCAAAATTTTGGTCAACCTGTTGCTACCATTGTATAATAAAGGTACTGTTTAAGTGTTGTGTTGGCTTTCTCAATCGGAAAGAAACCATTTGGCGGCTGCTACTTGTTAGCGCGAGACCAGATTGCATACTTATGTGCTACCAGTGCCTTATATTTTGTAACAGACAAGTCAAATGGAAATCGGTTATAGAGAATACACAACTAGCAGAGAGACAGAATGGAGACTGTCTTGTCTTGGGATCTCTTGAGCTGCTTTAGGTCAGGATCCTTACAAAACCATGAAGGATAGATAAATATAGGATAAACTCCTTGTTTTTAAATATGATTTCAACTCCGACGAACTCTGATCTCCTTGTGCACAATTTTACCATATGCCAGTCATCTAGGAATTAGTAGTCAGTATTATTACCTGTAATTTGTACTATACAAGTACCTTGAGCGATGCAGATGATTACAGATCAATGCCCTTTAGAGCTGCCCTTTTTGGCTCGAGCTCTCCCTGAGCTCAAATTAACAAAGCTTAGACCCAGTAACTGAAATATCATCCTAAACTTGAGGTTGGGCCTGCACAAGCTTCTTTAGGTAAACATGAGAGGATCTTGAGACCTTTTAATCACTCATGTTCAGCTCGCTTGTGTGCTGAAGACTTTTTCCGAATCCTTGAGGTCGAGTGAAACTGTGCGCCTCTCTAAAAGGAGTTGTTAAAAGTCCGAGAAAGGGCATCGACCCCCATTTTCCACATAAAGGATCTTCCTAAGCTGGTCTGAAAGAGAAACTGGAAGATAAAGTTCTAATATTTGAAATTGAGCTTATCAACTGTTTTATGTTCTCGCTAAGTTTATTCGTTCATTTACAGGATTGGCAAGTATGTTGAACTAAAGCAGTCTAATCTAAGGGCTCTGGGGTGGAAGAATGAGAAAAAAGCTGTAACTGATGATTAGAAATATACTTGGCTATCCTGTAAATTGAATCAAAGCGCAATGACAAGGTTCTACTTGCGCATTGCTGATTTTGACGGGGCTCCACACCAAATTGGGCTTGTAAACTCCCAGCCAGATTATATAAAGATGAAATCAGCACGTCTAATGCTATGTTCTTTTGAAGAACTATTGTAAGGTTAGCAAGTTGTAAATTGTGGGAGAGTAGGGTGAATTGTTGTATATGTAGATTATGATGAACAGTGAACACTACTTGAGAACCTGTATACTGTATCATTTTGGCTATTGAATTCTATGATTCATAATTTTGGTCATCCTGTTGCAACCATTGTAGTATAATAAAGGTACTGTATCGACATAATGGGTCGAGTTTTCAACTGGAAATAAACCTTTTTGCGGCCGCCACCTGTCAACGCAAGATCAGATTGCATTCTTATGTGGTACCATGTGCCAAATATGCTGTACAGTGGCACTGTGTGTGTGGCAATTGAGACTTGAGCAGTTTGCCAGTTAGGCTAAACCTAGATCCAGCAGGCAAGGAAAAGTGGGGTTGAGAAGAAAGTTTTGGACTTCAGTTGGTGGCTGTTTATCTAATGTCATTCGTAAGGGAAAAAAAAGTAAATAATTGGCTTTAATTTGACGGCATTTTAGTATTTATGGTTTTATTGACAATAGGGATGGATAATTAAATAATTGTACTTGTGTGTACAACCTGGAATGGGGCGGCAACCCATGTTAAAGGGTCACATGTTGTCCATTAATATCTACAGTTTCTTTAAAAAAAACACTAAAGGGTCGTTTGCATAATTGCAGTCCGAAGAATTTGATTTTTTTTGATTTGACATTTATTATTGGAAGCTTATTCCCGATTTGATGGGTATTAATTCTTTGTTTCATTTTCTCATTATGCTCAAGACTTATAGATGACAAAATATCATTTCTAACCTTTGTCCGTCAATACTTGGAAATTAAGATTTAGTTTTCAATTTTTGAGCAAACTATGCGTGCGTTTGAATAGTTGATTTTTGAAATAAGTTTGTTTTTGTTTTATTTTAATTTTGGTGAAAATCTAAATTATCTATTTGTCCTTTAAAATTTAAATAATTACACGATGATGGAGAAAGAAAGAGACAGAGTGATAGTTATAATTTGATGTGATGTTTGATATTATATAAATATGAATATATAAAATAGTAGGTATGAGAGAAAACGGTATTTCTGAAACTAACATAGTGAGCATCGTTTTTGACCGTTTACAAATTTAGTGAGAAAATTATGTTTAATGAACACACCCTATGAAGTGACAATGATATGCAGTTTAGTGGTAAAGACGTTTCACATGTTTTAATTAAATTACGAATTCGAGGAACGTTGTAAGCATATGGAGAATCATGAACCATCCTCATTTAAAAAAAGGGAAAAAAAAAAAAAAAGAAGCAAATTATGGAGTACTCTATTAAAAGCATAAGTAATCTTAAGGAGGCAGAGTGAAAGTTGGATCAAATGAGTATTTCCTTCTCCTTTCTAAAAATGGGTATGATTGTATGAACAAATTATGATAATTATTTTTAAACGGAGATTTAAAAATAAAATAAAATTGTATCAAATCAGCCCCAAAAACCTGCTCAATGGGTCAAAGTTAATCGAAATTTCATTACCACACTCTCAAAGAAACATACTCCCTCCAATGAAACGTAACACTATACTACATGTGCTTAAGAAATGAATTAAAACAAGTATCTTTTATGCCCCTTTTATTCTTTACAAAAAGTGAGGATAAACTGTAAAAAAAATATTTGACCCGAATTAATTTTTTTTACCATCATTATGATCGGTCCGACTTAATTCTAATTGACGATTATTATACTCAATTATTTGACCACTTAATCGAACAACTAAATTCATATGTTAAATTGTTATTGATAAAAAATTGAACCAAATTAAATAATTTATAAAAGAAATCGTTTGTGTATTGGATTTCGCTACTCTAAAAATCTTTCAATTAATAAAAATAAAGATTTATCGTATTTTAGATCTTAATATTTTTGCGAGCTTACAAAACAGGTCTTTCAGTTTCAGAAATTGTTAATTAGTTCCCAATGTTTTATTTTTTGTTGTAAAATAAGCTTTTTCGGATGAAAATCGTTAGTCTTTAATCGGAGAGCTTATTTTGCGAGTTGACGAAAACATCAGGGTCTAAAATTAAATTATTCCTCTATTTTTTAAATAAAAAATTTAACTAGATTTTTGAGAATTAATTTACTATTGCAAATTTTAAAATGTCATTGGTATCATTACATTTTAAAATTTTAGAATTTTAAATATAATACATATATATGAAATGAGTAATAATTTTAATAATATATTAAGATAGTTTTTAAAAAAATGTATAACACCTTCAGGATATTCGTAATGTTATTTCTAAACTTTATAATTTTATTGATAAAAGAGATTGATTTCTGAAAAAATATCACTCATCTCTATGAAATATTTTTGACACATTTTGGGACCAATCGAGGGTGTACATATATATATTTTAATTTTATAACTTTTTCTATTGTTTATTATATATATTACATTAATTCTTTCATATATATTTATCATATTATTCTATTAGTTAGTGTCAATTTGTAGATTATTAGATTGAATAATATCCATCATTGATTATTTTTGTATTATTTTTTAATTTTTTGAATTGTTCCAGAACCCATCAAATTATTAAAATTTTGATTTTTTTTCCAACCACCCGCCCCAAATTCTTTCCATATTCTCTCAATTTTTTAAAGTATATATTTAACTAAAAAAATTGCAGTCGCTTCAGATGCTCCTTAGCGCAAGTATACCTAGTATATATTATATAAATAATCAACATAGAGTTTATTTTTCTTATAAAAAGTATTTTCCACATAAAGTAATCAAAATTATCGATAACCCCTCCTTATTTAATACTAGGTCGGAAAAATACTCCTTTTGGTCCCTAACTTATGACCCTGTGGCACTTTTAATCCCTATTATTCAAAAATATCCCAGTGCATCCCTAGTCAATTTTAAAATTAGACCATTTAGTCTCTCACCCTATTTTGATTAGTTTGACCATCATATGTGCAAAATTAATCATACGTGGCGTTGATTTGGAGCTTAGATGGACAATTAATTGTAAAAAAATAGTAAAAGGATGCTACTACACTCCATTATAAAAAAAAAGAAAAAATTAAAAATTAAAGATTAAAAAATCCTATTTATTATTTTCTAAAAATATCATTTTAACTCAAATCAAAAAATTAAAAAAAAAATCACCAAACACCTCAGACCATCCCCACCATCATCATCATCACCACCACGCTGTCGCCGCCGTGCTGCTATCGCCGCCACCACCACCATGAAATCCAGATTTCATTTCCATTCTCACCACAAAGTACGAAAGGAAGTCCAATTTTGGGTTTGTATTTGCTAATCAACCTGGGAAACGAAAAGAAAATTAATAACAATTTTTTCTCAAATCCCCAATCCCTTTAATCGAGCACAGACGGAGAAGAATGACGACAAATAAAAAGAACTGCTAGTTGCCATTGAAGCCATTTGATGAAGGTGTATTGGCACAACTTTGCAGAATATCGTAGGTTGGGAGCCTTTGTCATTCGAGCGGAAGCTGGGGTTCTGCAGGTTTGTAGGGTTTGCAGGGTTGAGACGGGGAAGAAGGGAAATGAGGGGTTGGGAAGAAGAAGGAAAATGAGGGGGTTAGGCACTGGATGGAGCCCGAGCCCTGGATGTTTAATTGAATGTAAAACCTTGTTGAGGCCCATGAGCCTGAACTGAATCTTTAGTTGAATGTAAAACATTGGTTGGAGCCCAAACTGAATATTTAATTGAACACAAACCTCTAAATATAATACAAATAAATTTTCTTGTAAATGTAGAATGAATAAACACAGTAATAACATTATAATCTCTTCATGGACAATTAAAAACAACATGAAAATCTCTACATGGACAATTAAAATCAATCTATATAGTGAAAAGAAGTTAATTGAAGAAATCTTTTTGCACATATGTCTCACATAACCATGAGAGAGAAGATTTAAAACAATATCAAAATCCGTCCCTCCATCTATAGAGGATTTAAAAAAAAAAGAACTTCAAAATCTACCCATGGACAATTAAAATCAACAACATCAAAATCTTTCTTATTAGACAATTAATACCAAGAACATCAAAATCGAATTCCATAGACAAATCTATTTTGGTGAAAAAAAGTTAATTGGAGAAATCTTTTTTGAGAATGAGATATGTACACCTCTCCATGGACAAGGAGATGGAGATGTACACAAGGTCTACCATTCCAAACTGTATCATGCATGTAGCACATATATAGAAGAGAACCTACCGGAAGTTGCGATAGGAGCAGATCAGGACCACCGACGGGGCAAGCATTGACGAAATCTATATTATAGAATGCTGGACCCAAGAGGAGATAAAAGAAGGAAAGAGAGGAGAAGAAAGAGAGAAGAGGCGAGAGAGAAACGAGATAGAGAGAGTCGCTGACTAAACCTTCCTGCGCCTCTTCCGCCAAATCTCTACTCCACCCATCGTCACCAAACTCTCCCTTAAACCTAATCTCTGACGAATTTGGATCTGAATCGGGGAGGAAGATGAAGATGCCGGCGAAAAAAACACGAAGCTTGAGAGAGAGAGAGAGAGAGAGAGAGAGAGAGAGAGAGAATGAATTTTTTGATTAAACCTTCCTGCGCCTCTTACGGTAAAAAATGTTGTTGATTTCTTCATCTTTCAATGAAGAGATATGAATTTTTTGTTTTAATTTCAATTTGTTCTTATTTTAGTTAAGGATAAAGTGTAAACATCTAACAAAATACCACATTTACCCCTCATTTTATTCCAACATTAATGCCACATTAGCAATTTTATTTTAAAATCCTAGTCAAATTAGTTAAAATAGGGTGAGGGACCAAATGATCCAATTTTAAAATTGAACAGGATGCACTGGGGTACTTTTGAATGAGAGTGATTACAAAGGCCACATGGTCATAGGTCGGGGATCAAAAGGGGCATTTTGCCCTACTAGGTCTATTCATAACGTTTTCGATGCATTTTTTAAAATTAAATATATTGAAAATTTAATTTAAATATGGAAAAAATAAAAATTAGAAAGCAAATGTGTAAAGAATTGGGAAATACGAACGTAGTTGAGTCAAAAATAATAAAAAAATTTAAGATTAAAAATTATGAAAAAAATGTAAAATAGACTAGTTTAATGCTCTGTTTTATATTAAAAATTATAAAAATAGCTTTTAGTTGAAGTTTTAATAGTTAGAGTATTAATCTAATTTTAGACCCTGATATTTTTGTGAGTTTGTAAAATAAATTCTCTGGTTAAAAGCTAACAGTTTCTATTAAAAAAAAAAGACTAATGTACAATAAATATGAAACTTTAAAGCGTAACTGGTAATTTTGAAATCGAAGGGCCTATTTACGAAATCATGATAATATTAAAGTTTACAAAGATATAACCTAAAAATAATTAAAGAAAATGAAACGAAGGGAAAAAAAATTTCCGCCCCCAAAGTATCCCACGAATTCCAGTTTACCCCTTAAGCCGATACTTGCACCATATGACCCCCCAATCAAAAACCACGTTCCAATTGACCCCCTGGACACGATCGGTATGATATTTCTGTACAAAAATCACATTTGCGTTGCACGTGATGGGTAAATTGAGTATTTAGCCATCAAAAGACTTCGTGGGACCCATGGCTGATGTACTAAGACCTACATGTGTGATCAATCACTTTTTCACGACTTTTTCCTTTCTTCTTTACCCATTGTATATTGAAGAAAACAATAAAACCCTAGATTCTACTGCACAAAATAGCTTGGTTTCAATAAATTATTGTACTGTAAGAAGCACAGAAGAGGACGCAGAGGAGAATGGAGCCCTTGTACGGTGCTGAATTTTTTGTAAAAGGTAAGTTCTTGGACCTTTTTAAAGTATGCAAAATATGGAATAATTATAATTTTTTATTCCAAAATTATATTTTATTGTTGAAGTGGAGATATATAGTGTAAATTTAGGGTTGGGTAGTTGGGATACTCTGTTTCCCCTTTTGGTATTACATTATTATGTTGACAAATGGTTCCCTCCAACTTTTGTATATTTTTTGGATATAGTGTTTTTTTCCCTTTTGGCATTATATGAGTATAAAAACAGTCCCAGGTTGAAAAAAATTAATGAATTGCAACTATTTTTGCCTGTGTTTCTTTTTGACAGATGGTGATAGTAATAAAATAAATGTCAGAGTGCATAATGAGGGGAAATTTGTGTATTTTCCTAATGTTCATTATGTTGCTGATAGGGTTGATCTTATAACATTAGACAGAAACAAAATTTGCACGAGTGTTTTTGGTTCTATGTACCAAGAGTTGGGCTATATGGATTACTGCACATTTTACTATTCATTCGACCCAAACAACTTAGGTGAAGGGTTGGAATTGGTGTCCACTAATGAGTCAGTTAGTAAAATGGTTGGCTCTCTAAATGAAACAGTAAAGCTTGTTGATATATTTTGTAGACACTGTGATGAATATCAAATGGGTGAGACTGTGGATAGAAATGATGAAGAAGATGACAATGCCTCAGGTTATAGCAATAGTGGGTTTGAGGAAAGTGACTTAGAAATTAATGAAAGTGAGTGGACCTTACCATTTGAAACACTTGTAAATGTTGGGGTTACTCAAGCGGTGGTGATTGTTCACAGAATGATGTTATCAATGAAATGATAGGATTGTCTATGGATGAAATGCTTGCATTTGATGAGAATAATAAATTAGTTTTTTCTACTAAGGACAAAGGCAAAAGTAAAGTAGAGATTTCAAAAAGGAAACAAAAAAGTAGAAGTAAAACTAACAAAGATCAGCAAGGTAATGTAATGATCCAAATGTGCAAGGAAAAGAACAGGATAATGAGTGAGATGTTGAATCAAGTTATGAGGAAGACTCTTCAGATTTTAGTAGCATGGATGGTTTCTCAGATTTATATGAAGATGATCCCAGGGTTTGTATTCGGAGATAAAAGCTGTCCAAGGGTAAAAGGTTTGATCATCATGATGTGTTAGACCCAAAATTTGAACTTGGAATGGAGTTCACTGATTTTAAAGAGTTTAGAGAAGCCATAAAGCACTATGCAGTTAAGCAAAAGAAAGGAGTTGGCTTGATAAAAATAAGATGTACAAGGTGAGTGCTAGATGCAAAGAGGGTTGTCCATGGTATATTTATGGGTCACAACATAAGGGGGGTGATAATGTGTTTGCCAGTAGGACATTTGTGGATAATCATCAGTGCAACAACATAGTCAAGACAACAATTGTGAATTCAAGGTGGGTTGGAAATAAGTACACTGAAAGGTATCAATTAAACCCTACTTGGCCTAAAGCATTTTTTTACAGCACAATTAACAATGAGTTGCAGCTTGATATTTCTAGATCAAGTGCCTATAGAGCTCTGCAGGTTGCCAAGCAAAATTCTGTTGCATCTATTGAACTTCAGTACAAGTTATTGTTTGATTATAAAAAAGAGTTGATCAGATCTAATCCAGGCACAACAGTGGACATCCAGTGTTACTGGGATACTGGAAAAAACCTGTTTTTAAAACAATTTATGTCTGTTTGGGGGGGGGGGGGCTTACGAAGGGATTTCTTGAAGAGTGTAGGAGTGTCATTGGTTTGGATGAGTGTTTCTTGAAAGGTAAGATGAAGGGAATGATATTATCAGCTGTTGGTGTTGATGCAAATGATGGTATGTTGCCCTTTGCATATGCAGTTGTTGAGTCTGAAACTAAAGAAACCTGGAGTTGGTTCTTGGAGCTTTTGAAGGTTGACATTGGATGTATTAATTCTTTCCATTACACTTTCATACTTGATAAGCAAAAAGGGTTGGTTTCAAGCCTTGAGACTTTAGTTTCTGATGCTGAGATTAGATTTTGTGTAAAACATTTACATGATAACTTCAAGTTGCAGTTCAGAGGGAATTTGTTAAAGAAGATGTTATATGCTTATGCAAAATTAACTTATGTTAAGAAGTTTAATGCTGAAATGGATAAATTGAAAGCACAGGATGAAGCTGCTTATAACTGGCTTGCTAGTAAGGAACCTTCCCAATGGAGCAGGGCTTTTTTCTCCATAAGGCTGTGATATGCTTTCAAACAACCATAGTGAGTCTTTCAATGCTTATATTTTGAAGGCAAGGTCTATGCACATTTTAGATTTTCTTGAATGGATAAGGATGTATATGATGGCAAGGCTGCAAAAAAAAAAATTAGGGAAAAGATGAGGGGATACAATGGGTTAGTATGTCCAAGGGTGCAGCAGAAACTTGAAAAATACAATGCTGATTCTCACGAGTTTATTTCTGTTTGGGCTGGGGTCTTGAAATACCAAGTTAAGGGTATGTGGGGGAGTCAATATGTTGTGGATATTGCAGCTAGGGAGTGCTCATGTAGGAGATGGCAACTGTCAAGCATCCCTTGCCCTCATGCAATTTCTGTTCTAAACAACAATCAATATGAACCTGAGTTATATGTGGCTGAGTGATATAGAAAAGACACTTACATGTTAGCTTATGAAAATATGGTCTTCCCTATTAATGGTCAATGGCCCAAAACTGGACATGAGCTATATCCTCCACAACTTCAAAAGAAGAAAGGTAGATTGAGAAAGAGGAGGATCAGACAATTAGATGAAGGTAGAGTCTAACCTCACAAACAAATAAAGCTACAAGTTACAGTCATGTGTTCAATATACAAGCAAGAATATCACAATGCAAGGACATGTCCAAAGAAGGCCCAATATCAGAATGGAGATCAGCCTGAGGCAAATGAGCAATCACAAGCAAATGAGCAATCACAGGCAAATAAAACAACTAAGAATTGCGGGCGTAAAAGATTACCTGTAAGTGTAATTTTTATCTGTAGTATTCAATATGAATTCTTTGAAAGGTATTAACTTTTGCTTGGATGTCGTACAAATCAAGAAAGGACAAAAGGATGTGGCACAAACTACCCAAACAATGCACATTGGAAATGAGGTAAATGGCATAATGGGATTATAAATTATAGTGTCATTGTCATTTATGGGCTGAACTATAATATGATCATGTTATAGATTGAAAAACAACAAGATCAAGCAGTTGGTGGTACAAGTGTGAAAAGGAAATATACAAAGAGGTCTAAGGTAACTGATATTATATATGAAAGTTCAAGCCAAGTGGAGATGAATCAGAATTCTTCTCAAGTAATTAACCCTGTAAGACCATTATTTCTTTCCTTATTTCTTTCTGTTTACTCTTTCCAAGCAATTAACCCTATATAAGAGAAGTTAAAATCTAATTGACTGCTTTAATTTCAGGTTGGTGGTGTTCCTTTAACAATGTAAGTTCCAGGACTGACCAACGCATCAACTGGTCCAACCACAACCACAACCACACTTGGAACTTCAAGGGTAGCTGTCAAATCATTTCCTTGGTGTGGGAGACCATGTGTAACTACAGGCCAATTGTTGGCAGCAACTAGAAGCTCTCAAAATAGGGAACTGAATCCAGATGGGGATAAGTAGTTACATTGGGACTTGACTATATTTGGCATAGGAAGGAGTTTCCATTAACATTTTTTGGAACATTAGACAGTTTAGGGTACTATTTTTTTGGTCAATGCTGCATCAAATAGCAGCTTTAATATCAGTGTATAGTTATTTCTAAGGGACCCATGGTTGAATGGCCAGTGTAGCTTTAATCACGGGTCTTCTACCCATTGGTCTTGATCCAATTTTTGCTATTTTAGAACATGCAATGCTAAATGAAATTTACAAGCTTCCAAACAAGGATGAATCTGACACTGAGGAAGAATGGTCCGATATATCGGACGACGAAAGAAACACTCGTGCTACTGGCTATGAAACTTACCTGTGGGTACGCCGCTATACTGTTTACTATGGTGAACAACCACTAGACAAGGCATTCTTGTGCCCCTTCCCACCATGCAGAACTAATCACAAACAACAATGGTTTAGCCATGCCTCCATTTCGCAGCATGCGGAGGGAGTTGCTTCCGCCCATAACTATAAACCCACCCAAAGGCTTCAGCATAAGGGCCTTGCTCAATACTTAGCAAAGCACATGGTTACTCATTTGGGAAAGAACCCCCAAAAGGAGAACTGCAAGGATAAGGAGAAGCAACAGAAGGGTGGAAAGCGCGAAGGTGGTGATCATGGCGAGGGCTGCAGCGATGGAGCAGTTTGTTAAAATGTGTGGAATGGGTTAATGTCTTTTTTGTTTAAGTGTTATGTGTGTAATGGGTTAATGTCTTCTCTTTTTAGTTTTTGCATTTATGTGTTCTATGTGTGCTCTATCAGTTCCATGCAAGTTTCATATATGTTATGTTTGGTTTTTTCTTGTTCAATCAAGAATGTGTTCTTCTCATTCTATTCATAAAGCAAGGATTGAAACAATAACACAACCAAAAACACACAAATTAACTAACTTCATTTCATTTCATACCATTAACCACAACTCAAATATCAATCATCATCAGATTGTTAGCAGTGTTGCCATTCAAGCACACTTTTTCGTAAAAACCAATACAGACAAAGCTCCAAATGAGAAGAAAAAATAAGGAAAAAAAACCTTTCCTTGTATCTTCTTCTTCTGCATTCAACTTCTTTTTTTTTGAATTTCTTCTTAATCCTATCATTCTTTTTCACTAAAGTCTCCATTCTTGATGCAATTTAGCAATATTGGTGTCTCTTATCTCAATTTCTGTTTCCAAGTGCTTCAGATTCGATCTCAGTCGTGCCACATTTACAATTCTCTTTGACCTTTCAGATATTTCTTCATCAATCCACACAAAATAGGAACACTTATTCCTTGGATCCTTAACAATAGAAAACGACGACTAATTGGTAATGTGTTTGAAGATAATACAAATCTGAAAATGGATAATCACTTATCTTGTAGTTAGCACAATCAAAGAATCTCCTACCAGGATTATCTTGTCTTTTCAACCAGCAATGGGGAAAGTGGGATTTCCCGGTTCATGGCAACTTGATACGCGCAAAATATGCGTATAGAAATTGCAAGTGCACAGTATCGCGTTTGGTAATATAGAAAGAAGTAGAGTGTCGAACCCACAGAGAATAGTGATTAATACTTATGAGTACTGTAATTAGAACAATACAAATTTTATCTAAACGATTGGATATATAAATAATTATACTAATAAATAAATAAATAAATAAACTAAAATTATATACTAGAACTTCTAGAGAAATTATGCAATGATTAATATGTTCAAGAGAGTTGATTTCACCGAAAATCACAATATTAATTCCTAGGCTTACTAATCAAGAATCGAAATTAGTCTACAACCAGGACCTGGTGAAGTAGTCAATATCTAAGATCCACCGATTGAACGTCCTTGTCCGTCAATAGATAATCAAAGATTCATTAAGAACAGTCCTAGTAGAGCAATTATCCTAGGTTCAAAGGTTGTCCAACGCAATGATCCCT
>JAOWAN010039310.1:0-15907 GCA_028566635.1 Lobelia cardinalis | reverse complement strand
ACAGGCGACCCAAAAGTCCATGGATGATTTGATGCTAGGTGGGTAGTAGGAGGCTTCTAATAAACCACACGAAATTCTCACCTCTCACCGATGTGGGAATATGGGGTGTAACAAGTCTGTCTCCCAGCACAATACTTGACCCAATCTGCCCCCCAATTGAAAAACTTGACTCAATTAACCCCCTACGTCTATTCATGTGGACATTTCTGTATAAATTTCGTTGCTTCATCGACTTTCCGTAATTTTGAAGGGGTAAAATAGTCAGATCACGTGGTTTGACTGTTAGAGGTTTGACTGTCCAGAGCAAGTGACGAATTTTCTGTTTAGGGAATCGAAAAATGCTCTGTACAAATTTCGTCTCTTCTTCAACCCTTTGATTTAGAGAGAAATCGGCTAGTTTCTCTACTACAAAACCCCTGGTTGCAATTTCTGATTCACCATCGAAACAACAATCCCTTCCCTGTCAATACAATGGTCGTCAACAAGAAAGGAAGCAACTCCGTCCTATCTAGTGTTTCAAGCACCATATCTCAATCCCCAATCAATTACCAAGGCAAGCGCGAGGAAGCTGCTCAAGAGCACCGCAAAGGCCATGGATCGTCGGGACCACCTTCTTGATCCGCTTGTTGGACTGCGAAGGAGGCGGCGGTGGTAGTAGAGGCGAAGGAATAAAGTGATTTCGTGGAGGATGTTGTTGTGGTACAGATAAAGGAAAAGAATGGGAATGATGACGATTTCGGAAAAATTTTCTTCTTTTCCTTCTT
Source organism: Lobelia cardinalis (assembly GCA_028566635.1). Taxonomy (NCBI): domain Eukaryota; kingdom Viridiplantae; phylum Streptophyta; class Magnoliopsida; order Asterales; family Campanulaceae; genus Lobelia; species Lobelia cardinalis. The sequence continues at coordinate 15,143 of JAOWAN010039310.1, read as the reverse complement.
CTGCGAATTTTTGCTTTTTCTTATGCAAATTTCGTGTGTGTGTGTTGGGTAGGGTTGTTGTGGTGAAGATTAAGGAAAGGAATGGGAAGGATGTTGTTGTGGTTTGAAAATGGTAGGTATGAGATGTGGCTTTGAATTGGATTTTGGAGATCCGACAACGCTTGGTTAATTCGTCGGACTGAAAGATGAAGCAGGAGCGGTGGAGCACAAAATATGAAGGCGTTGGTTTGGGCTGCGATTGGCGTTTATGGGCTCTCTATTGCTGCCTCATTTTATCAGGATTTTTGTTTCATCGAACGGATTGGGCGGGGGAGATGTCGAAGATGAGAGAGATGTTGTGGCTTCTTCTTCTCCTTTCTTGTTCTTTCGATTTTTCCCTCTGGAGAGATTGGATTTAGATTGGAGTTTGGGTTATGTTGTAAATGGAAAAAGAGACGGACGTGCAAGTGAATTGAGAGATTGTTGTGAGGCTTCGTCGGTGATTTCAGTTCGTTGAAGTTGTACCGGAGTTGTGACAGACGGAAGAGGGAAAAGGGCGATAACTTTGAAATGTCTATTATACCCCTCACATGTAATGCACGTGATAATTTTAAACCGAAATGTTCTACCGATTTTATCGAGGGGATTAATTGGGTCGAATTTTTCAATTGATGAGCGAATTGGGTTGAATATTGTGATGGGAGACGGACTCAGTTACGATGGAAACTTTGGGGGGCGGGCATTTTTTTTACTTATTTTATACCATTACATTCTTACCTTGGATGTGTTCGTTAGCTAGGTTCTACACACACATTACATACTACCACATTTGATACTACTTTATTCTTTTATTATTAAAATATTTTTATTCTAAAAGTATTAACATTTTTTATAATCACAATATAATTATTTAATTTAAAAATTATTATTTAATACAAAATTATTATTAATTAAAAAATCAATACATTAATAATTAAAATAAATAAAAATATACTAATAATAAAATAAAATAAAAATAATACATTGTTTTACATAAAATAACTCGATACATTAAATTCAAATTTAAATAAAATTATTATCTAATGTTGCAACACCAAATATGTTCAGTCAAATTCGCTTGCGATTGTCGATAAATTGATTTTATTGCGAAGTATAATTAAATTTTGAGTACAATTTTGCACATAATTGGTTGCGAAAGCTTATCATTAATTTCGTCAAATACAGAGATGTCATAATAGCATAAATGTCTTGCTCATCTTTGACTATCATATGGTGCCTTATCACTTAACTCTCATGATACTATCGAGATAATTGATGTCAATATCGCGCTGAGCCACGAACAATTGCAAAACAACCAGTAAATCTTCAAACGCGCGTTCAACGTTTTGAGAAATGATTCTTGATGTTCTACAAACAACTTACTTTTGACACCCATTGAGTGCGGGTTTGATTTCACAAATATTGAATGTTCATGATATATACCATCAATTAAATAATATTTTGATTTATATGAATTACCTTAAACAGTTAAATTTACCTATGGAACAATTTTTTTGAGTACATCGTCATCAAACATATGTGATCGGTTCAAGACATTTATGTTGTTATTGCAATAAGTTACACACACACAAAAAAAAATTGTCATATCCATAAATCAGGCCACATCATTGCCTCGAGAATTATTGATGGAGTACCCTTTTATCTACTGGTGTATTGATCATTTTACGTTGTCAGACAGTTTTTTCATTATCAATGCATATGATCAATACTTCCTAAAGGCGTGTCGTAACCGCGTAGTACAAACGTCGTTGGATGTCTTGGTGGTTTGATCATCATAAATATTCCTACTTAAAAAAACCATACATGATTTGATAGAACCGTTTCAAAAATTCAATTGCAGTTGGTTTGTTTATACACACATATTCGTCCATTGATCACCTGCAACACCATATGCTAACATACTTATTGTTGCAGTACATTTTTGTACTGGTGAGAGTCCGAGTTTACTAACTCTATTGCAACGTTGCTGAAAGTATGGTTCGATTTACGTGACTTGACCAACAATTCATTAAATGATATGTCTTCTAATACGAAACCTTCGATGAAAGATTTTTCCTAAATATGTTGGATTTTCAGAATAATCGGCAATGAGCCTAATTTCATTGCTGAATTTACGATTTCTTTTAACATATCTTCGAAATCTAGATCATGATCAACTCATTGTAGACTGTAAAGTTTTAGGGTGCATTTCGGAGTGAAGTTTTTCGCACATTTTTTTAAAAAACAAAGCCAAAAATAATCCGTTCACGAATTAAGTTTCAAAAATATGTTTTTATCTTATCTACTCGTTTTACATACCCATATATTTACCTTTATAGTCTATCAAAGATTACATCAAATCGCAACTACCACTTTCTCTCTCCATCACTATCATATAATTTTTTATATTTTGAAGCACACAATTGTAAAACTCTTATAAAATCAAAATAAAAAAATACAAATAAAAATAAAAAATATCATAAAAACGTCCTTTCAAACGCACCCTTAATTTTTTCTCCAATCAATTGAGATAAGGCTAGTAAAACGGAATTGTTGATGATTTTTTTTATACTATTATCAATTTCATCATGTGAAGAAGAAGAAGAAGAAGAAGATGATGATGATGATGATGGTGATGATTATGTTGATGGTGTAGATAAAGATATATATGGTTGTAAAAGAACAAGAAGATAAAAATGATGCGTAATTTAATTTTATGTAGTATAAAAAAATTTATAAATATATTTTTAGATATTTGTATAGTGATTCAACAATTTATAAATTAAAATAGAAAATTGCATCCGATGGGAGGGGGCAGGGGCATATATTAGCAAATATTCGTTGAAAATCAGTCTTTGTATATAAAATAGAAAAAAGTTAACACTAAGTTAGAAAACAAAATGTGGAAAATCTAGATCAGAAAAAGTTGAAGTTCCGATTTAATCCTCCCTTTAGGAAAATTAAACTGAAATTTAGAGAGAAGAAACAACAATATTGAAGGGAATTAAAAACAAAGTTAGTAACACGATAAAAAACAAAAGATTATCAGGAAAAAAATAAAACATAATCGATCGTGTTCAAGTTTTTCATGATCCACAAGTTGCACGGGGTTTGGCTCTAACAATTATCCAATTCAGGAATATCGTATGTTCGAGGTCTATAAGCTGTAAAACAGTGAGAAACACCTAACATGAGGAGCGAGGTTTTTACGTCGCTCGAACGCTCCAGTAAGTATTTCGTAGGAATAAAGTCGTGGAACCCTAATTAGCTCCTTCAGGAACGTAAAGAGGATTGCTCACAAAGTACATGAATTCCAGTAAGTGTGTGAGTGCAAAATGACAGCAATTCAGTAGTGTAGAATATTTAGTTACCTTTAGCTATGTGAGTATGAGAGATATTTATAGTTGATTGTTGATGAAGTTTTGGGGATAGACATGGTACAGTGAGGTGGTAAGAGTAGTCGTTAGTGTTGAACCACTTCCTCCTACATATAAGGGATTGTTGATGACGTGGGCTATCCACTGGATAAGATGGAAGACTCAGTCTATGGAGGTTGGAGAAGTCCAATGAACTTCGGCCACGTAGAGGGGGCCATGGACTTCACTAAACGAGCAAGTCAAGTATGGCCACCCAAAAGTTCTCCTCTTTCTGTAATGCAGCGATCATGTTTAAGCGGACAGAGTGTGGAACTTAGAATGATCAGCCTGGCCGCCCGTATGACAGACTGCCACTTACTTTCTGAGCTCAAGCGCTCGGATGACCTTCCCTTTTATGCTGTTGGGCTGCACCTTATCTGGACTTATTGGGCCAATCAACGGGTTTGAACTCATCAATAATATAAATCAAGAGTAAAATATCCTGATCAAAAAATTGAATTCTAAAATAAATGCTCCTCAAAATTAGTACTCCATCCGTCTTAAAATAAGTATTCTAAATATAAAATATTGTGAAGAAAAATATCGCTATCTAATACATTTATACAAGTTGAGTAGATATCTTGCTAGAATATTGCAGTAACGATCAAATAATTTTTTTTTCTTTTGTGAACTGTTGGTTGGAGAAAGGGGAAGAAAAAGAAAATGGTGCATTGGATGAAATTTGATCAGACAGAAGGATGGGGTGGGAAAAAAGAAAGTTACATTGTTTAGCTATTATATATTAGGGACTTCATAAATGATTATTAAAGTATTTTAAAATTTATGAATAATTCTTATATATTATGTATATTTTACCCTTTAAAGTTAGTTAAATGTTAGATTTAACTATTAAAATTAAGGATTAACTTATGAAAGGAGCTTTTATATCCATATTTTGTGAACTTATTTCAAAATTGATTAAGTCTAAGAATAAGGAATTATTCATGAATTTCGAAATAATTCTGACACCATTTATGAAATTGTTTCTATCTATTATGTGTAAAATTGGTTAGTATGGAAAATGAATTAAGAATATGCATTAGTACCACACAAACTAATAAATGATAAATTAAATTAACTGGTATGATCATTGCGACGGAGCATATGTAATTAAAGTATGCAAGTTGGTGGTGAACATAGATCCATAATATAATGATAACTTGGACCATATAAATGACGAATCAAGGGGCCCGTCCTTCCTTTGATTAAAAATTGGGGGTTAATGGGTTTCGAAGTTAAGACTTTCATCTACGTATTGTGGAGCCTAGCTGGGAATTTTGCCCCAATAATTATGAAACTGTCTAGTTTATTGGTCCTTTTAGTTTCGAGATTTTCCAAATAGAAATATTTTCTACTTCTCCTTCTAATAACTATATCCGCTACAATGTTAACATTTGATGTGGTGTAGACCGTCAGAAGGGAGAGATGAGAGAGGAGGGCAAAACAGATATTTTAAAAGGAAAAATTACATAATCTATCTACTCCATCTTATATGGCGAACAGTATCGTCTGCTACGATCTGTCACGATATCGCATTAGTGGAGTTTTTAATGCATTGTAAACTGGACTAGCAAGTTGGATTGAGCTTCGATGGTTGTTGAATTGAAGTTTGCGAGGAAATACAAGCAGTTCAATGAACTTGCACTATCACTTATTTCAGACTATCTAGGTGCACGGGTAGTTAATTTTTTTTATGTATTATTATCGCAGAGGATGACCTTAAGATGTAATTTAATGTTTGTATTGAAATAGTTTAGTGGTTGATTTTTTTTTTATTCCCAAAAATATTAGTGGAGAACTTCAAAGATTTTGGTAAAACTTCCAACAAATGAAAAAAGGATTGTGTTTGATAGCAGTCCAAATTTTTTTTATGCCAAATGGAGTGCCACTCATGTGTCATCTTTCTAAAATTCCTTCTCAATCGTTTAAAATATAATTCTAAAATTTGAAACTCTAAATTTTAAGATATGTGTCATTTTTAAAAGCTATGCAATAGCTGATGATATATCATTTAAAATAGAAAATTTTGATTCGTTCGGTAGGAAAATTTTTTGTTTGATTTTTGAATTTCATAATTATTAACATAAAGAGTAGAAAATAGATAAATAAAAAATTATGAAATTAATGAAAGAAAAAATTAAAAAAATCAAAAATTCAAACTAAAAATCTTGCAAGTGAACAGCCCCATGAAATACAAAAATATGTGAGGTATTTTGAACCAATTAAGTGGCACACGCGCTCGGCTGGACATGGGCGTTTGGGTGAATGAGTCAAGTCCGGAACGAACTATCTTTATGAGCAAATTACTTTTGATGTTTTAAATATTTTTTGTATTAGCAATTAAGTTCTTAATTCGTTTTGTGATTTCATTTAGATTTTGTCCCAAATCGTGCACCTAGTATGGATGCATGAATCTCCCAAACGAAATTTTTTTATATGCGGTGAAAATCGAATTCGAGACCTCCCTTAAAAATTCAAACTACTTACCACTTAAACCATTTACGGTTGATATTTGTGCAGCAATTTTAATGGTTAATGCGAAACTTTTGAAAATTTAATGGGATATTCCGTTTATACCCCTTTAACCCCCAGATCCACCCCTGGGCACCACACAGCCAATTGAAGGTATTAATTATTAGAGTCAAGTTTAAGGACGTACATTTCAGTATAATCAATGGTTAAAAAAATGCGAACGAAATTAGAGTTTGGCCAGGCGGCACGTATAAAAGAAAATAACGTAGAAAAAGAGAAGTAAGAGCCGCAGTTGCAAATATTGACTAAAAATGTTCACTAAAGTGCTCAAAAAGAATTGGAAGAGCCACCCGCTCCCCCTCCCTGCCCATTCAAACTGCACAAAAAGCTTTTGAGAGTGACACAAGGTACTTGAAATTCAAGCCTCTGAGTTGGGAACTACCAACCAGATAGAGAGAGGGTTTGATAGAAACTCATGACCTGAAAAAGGCAGCTTAATTAGAATTCAAATCCTATCTTTAATTTCGCGTGTCATTCTGTATGTTATCATTTACATATTGATAGCATCTGATAATAATAAGATCTACGATTAAATGAGTGAGACTATACGAAGTAATATACAAAGTGAGACATGTGATTTCATCCCGTTTAATTATACAAATTTATGTGAAGAAGGAAAGTTTCAAATTTCAAACCTTGCAAGAAATAATGAAACTCCCATGGAACAATCTTATTAATAAGGAATTCTCAAAAATGTCCAACCAAAACAATTAACATTATTATATGCACATACAACCAAATATAGCACCTAAACTGCAGACATTGCTGATCTAACCTTTTTGACAAACCTCAAACAGACTGCCTGCATAAAAGAAGGAATTATTTTGTTACAAATGACTTTAATTTATGTTCCCAAGTAGGTCATTAAATAATTGCTACCCTCCCCCTAGGGTCCAAAAAAAATAATAAAAAAATAATAATTGCTACCCCTTATTTTGACTTGGAGGTTTTGTACAAAATAGCTGTAACGAAAAAATATATCGAACGTGTGTTGTTCAATAAATTAAATAGTACACTATCTTCATTAAAAAATAAAAAATTTATTTATGATCATGAATAATTTGTGACGTTCATTGTTTTAAAGGGGTAGTAAGTACATTTTTTTTTGTTGCTCACTGATATCAAGGACTATGTCCTTACAAATTCAGTTCGACCCGGGTTGCGCACCTAGCATTGGCGGGTAAATCTCTCAGCGGGGATTTTCTGCATACGGTGAGATTCGAACTCGAGACCTCCCTTAAGCGAATTCAAGCCGCTTACCACTTGGATCAACCCCCGTTGGTGGGTAGTACATTAGTAAACATGTGTGGAGTATTAAAAAATAAGAATGATTCGATCAGAAATTCGATATGTAATAATATTCGACTATACAATATGATGTTTTGTAATGATTAAATTGAAAATATAAGAATAAAATAAAAAAATATATGAAATTCTTAAAAATTTAACATAAAAAATTATATTATATCAGATACGTGATTGAAGACGAAGTTAGTTAGCTGCTTCGAGCTCAAAATGACATTCTCTCATTAGGCTTCGTTTTTCCTCTAATCAGAGCATTTTTTTTTTTTTAATGTTAATGGCATTTTTATAATCCTTTCGAGTTCTTGTCATGCTGATCACAGCTTTTGCCACGCGTCACCAGAGGGACCGTATGGTCCATTTCCAAACACTGCCCATTACGTCAGGTAAAGTCGACCGTCGGATGGATGGGAACGTGGACGGTCCTCGTTACGTGGCAGTAGATATGGGGTCATGCGTTTTTGGATGAAGAAATCAATAAAATTTAGGAAAAATTACAATAAACTCCCCCTACCCTCCCCTCATCTATTATCGGATCACCCTAAAACTAATTTATTCGACAGCAAACCCTCTTAAATTAATTATGATCGGATCACAAGTCAGCTATGGTGTGACCGTTAACAAAAACCACAAACGACAGCGATGCCCAAGCAATGAAGAGTCAAAAGATTGTGATGCCCCTAATTGCATCTAGATTCATACTTCAATTAATTTGTCTCTCAACCTAGATGCCGATCTCTTTAACAAATACCACTCACCATCTCCATCGACTTACCTTGAACACCAAAAATGCATCCGTTAACACCTCATGTCTACAAGAAATATGTACATGTTTCTCTGGCAGTAACTCATTGGGAAAGCTTAGCAAGCGAGTTAAAATTTCTAAATTTGGGAGTTATCCATATGCTTATGTTCAATTATTCAAAGGCTGGTCCTGGAATCAAATTTAGGCAAAATTTTCTAATTTGCCAAAAATAGATAGTTTAGGGCAGTATAGTGTCGTGTAATATAGTATAAGGGGGAGGGTTGAAAAAAATAAAATAACTGGGGGTTTATTGTATTTTACCCAAAAATTTAATGGGATTAGACTAATCAATCGGATTAAAGAAAAAAAGTTAAATAGTAACTAATTGTTCTCCTTGGAACATTTTCATGGTATAAGGTCATTTAAACCCCTCATTAAGAGAGCCTGTGATTGCGATATATCCACGTGATCATTGGTGAGAACACACCGAACCTTAATTCCTTTTTAACCTAATCACTACAACAATGTCTAACCTAATTAAGATTACTTTGTAGGGAATTATAAAAACATGTACAAAATAACAAAATGCTTAGTAGTACTTACCAAATCAGAAAATGCAAAAGAGGGTGAGATCAGTAAATTAACCTCTCTATTTTTGTAACATTGCCTTCTGGACACACAATCTAGGGCTCAATATTTATATTTATTCACATACTGTTTCTTGGGGGATGTTACGCGGCTTTGCCTCTAAATGACATCCTCACTCACAATATGTTGTTCAAGAAAATAATGTAAATTCCATCCGTTTTAAAATGAGTGATAATTCATGTTCTAGATTATCGAATAGATATTGTCGTTTATTTTCAGATGGTAATGTAGTATCATTATATGATTACAATAAACTCTTTGTTATGAATGCATGATATGTTTAATTATATATATATTTTTTGGGAACCTAAGAGGTGGTTCAGTGGTAGAGTTGGACTTTATAATATGTAAGGTCTCAGATTCAATCTCTTCCCATACCTCCTTGAGGGACAAAAAAAAGGTATATTTTTTGAAATTTTTAAAATTAAAATAAAAAATAAGATAGAGAAACGGAGGAGTAAGTAAGAGAAGGATCAAAAAATATGGTGTAGAAGATGATGGAGGAGAGAGAAAAAACAAAATCGCAACACCACAAAATTGTAATTGTCTTGTTTAATTAGTTCCACATGGAAATATTGTTTATGCTTTCAAAAGAAGAACACCAGAGAGAGATGGGAAGGATGGATTTAATATTGATAGGTTAAGACTTAAGACAGCATGCGTTTCCACCAAATGATGTTAATTAAAAGGCGGGGGAAAAGGGGTGCATATTAATATTCAGACCATTCAAAGTAGCAATAAGACAGATTCAATAATTGTTTAATTTACAAATTATGAACAAAAAATATGATATATTCGATAGATGATTCTCCGTCTCATTTTACATGTCATTTTGTGTGCCATCATACTTATATAATGGTGGAACTTAATAATAATAATGAAACATATCGTTTTACGAACAGTGATACATAAAACTGTAAAATGAGACAAAAAATTCGAACCCGAAAAATACCTTTTACTTCAGTATTTTTTCTTTTAACACTTTTCAATAGTTGACAATGGACCCGATGGTTGGCGCAAGAAGCACTTGTGACAATCCAACTTTTAAAGAATCCCATCATGCACCATAAACTTTTGAATAGTTGCTCCAGTTACATATATGGGTCCTCGATCCCAGCTGTTCACAATCTCCAGGTAAAGTCATTCGTTGTTTCAATGTTATTATAAATTCTGTATTAAAGTTGAGAAAGGATAAATTTCATTTTAAGCTTATGATTTGATCGATTTTAAATTTGAATTCTCAGATTCCAAACCTTTCCATTTTTTAGACCCAGAGATTCCAACATTATCGCAATTTTTTGGGTTTATCTACATGTTCTTTTTTAATTAATAGGATGCAAATGATTCAAGAGATTGAGATTAGGAATATTTTGCAAGTTTTTCATTCTTAAAGGTAAGAAATAAAAAAAAATTAAAATTATGGAAATAATGCATTTTAGGCCTCAAAGCTTTCGTAAAAAGATCAAAAGAACCCTCCAATTAGGAAAATTATGTCTTAAGCCCTAAAGTAATTTTTTTTTATTATTGCGAAAAGGGCCATTTTGGACGGTTTCTATGAGATTTGGACGGGAGTTGGCACACGTGACTTTCACATGAGAAAGGGAGGGCTATTTTTGTCATTTCACTCCCACCTAAATATCAGGACGCAAATTGATGTCCCAACCAAGTCGATTTAGGGCTCAAATAATTTCTAACTAGAGAAAGTCGATTTAGGGCTCCTTTTCCTGTGATTCCAACTCAAGCGATTTCGATTAGGGTTTAGGGTTAAACAGAGAAACTCGATTCCGTTGATTTTTGGAATTATATTGTCTTTGTCCGAGTGAAAATGGCCTGGTCTAAACGCAAAAAGAAAGGATGCCTCTTTATCAGGACTCCTAATTACGGTATGTTACTTAATCTTTCTTGTTTTATTCACAAGTTTAGTTCGATCGTAAGTACTTTACTTTATGATTGTATAATGCATGGGAACAAGTAGGCCACCAACATTGTAAGTAAATGGTGGTCCGTGTATGTGTCTATGGTTGTATTTTATGTTTTTGCTATTTGTCTTTACCTGCTCATTTTATTTTGTTTTGTTATGTGTTAATAGTGGTCCTGCAATTGTTTGTTTTCTCTTTTGTTTTTTGTAGGAAAGTCTGATCAGTTTACAATTAAACTTATTCATGGTGGTAAAATTTTCAATTATGCAAATGCCGTTGAATATGTTGGTGGTAAAGTTACATGGTTTGACTATTTTGACCCTGAGTTGATGTCTATGATTGAGCTAAAGCAAGTTATAAAAGAAGTTGGGGCCGGTGAATGTTGGTAATTATAATTTGATGCATATACTACCTAATATGCCACCAGAAATAGGGCTTAGGGTAATTGAAGATGATGTCTAAGCTTATGAAATCACCATGTTTATTCCTGATAACAAAGTTGTGGAGTTGTTTGTTGTACTGAATGAAGATAAATATGTAGCACCAAATAATGGTAAAAGAGTTAAGACCAAAAGATCTGTACGTAGTATTGAGAATTTAGATGGGACTGGGACATCCAAGGGACGTATAGACTCTGATGATGATAGTGAATCTTGGCATGAGACATTGCATGATAGTGAATATAGTGTTGGTGAAAGTGATGGTATAGATTGTGGCACTACAGAAGCTGCTAATAATAAGGATAAGTGTAAGGGTAAGGAAATTGTGTGGTCATTTGGTGAGGGTGAGAAGGGTGTTAATAGTGAACCTGAGTACGATTTAGAAGATGGATTGAGGAATTATGAAAGTGAAGGTGATGGTAGGGGCAGGTCAAAGTGTAGGGGTAAGGTGTTTAATCCTAAAGTTGATTTGGAGAAGCCTTTTTTTGAGTTGAAGATGGAATTTAGAGATCACAAGGTTGTGCATGAAGCTATAAGAGAGGCATGCAATCCTAGAGCATAGACAGATTTCTTTCACAAAAAAAATAAAGATAAAGTAAGAGCACTTTGTAAAGCCCCATGTGAATGGATGATATATGCTTCTAAATCACAGCATGAAACAAATTTGGTTGTGAAAACTCTAAATCCTGTGCACATCTTCCCTACACATTACAAAAACAAACATGTGAAAGCTTTATGGCTAGCAAATGAGTTTGTTGATGACTGAAGGTCTAATCCCACTAAACCACTAAAGTCTTTTCAAGAAAAGGTATTCAATAAGACTAATGTCAATATAACTAGGCATGTGGCTTATAGAGCAAAGAAGAAAGTTTTAAGCTTATCCATGGTAGTATCAAGGAACAATATGAAATTAGATTATGGGACTATGCAGAGGAACTCAGGAATAGGAATCCAGGATCTTCTATTTTCTTAAAGGTGGCGGTATTATGAGTGGCTACCTTATCCTTGAAAGGTTTTATGTTTGCCTCTCAGGTTTGAAGGAAAATGTTAAGTTGTGTAGAAATGTGATAAGTGTGGATAGATGTTTTTTGAAAGGTAAATATGGGGGTCAACTGCTAGCAGCTTGTGGTGTGGACTCAAATAACAATTGGTTTCCTTGTGCTTGGGCAATTGTTGAGGCTGAAACAAAAGAAACATGGAACTGGTTCTTTGCTTACCTTGTGCAGGATTTAGAAATTGTCCATTCTCAACCTTGGACAGTTATCTGTGATAAACAAAAAGGTTTAATTGATGCAGTCACAACACATATGCCAGATGCTGAACATAAATTTTGTGTGGTGTATATGTTGGGTAACATGAGGGGTGCAGGGTTTAAGGGAATAATTTATAAAGACTATCTTTGGGTAATGGCTAGTGCAACTACTAAAGCCAAATTTTTAATCACTTTATGGGAGAGTTAGAGAAGTATGATAAGAAGGCATTTGACTGGTTAGCTGACAAATCCTCTGAACACCGGTCAAGAAGTCATTTCAGGACTGATAATTAGTGTAACATTTTGCTCAATAACCTCTCTGAAAGCTTCAACAGTTTTATCTTGTCTGCAAGGGACAAGTCAGTGTTAGCATGCCTTGAAAGTATAAGGAATTTGGTTATGGTGAGGTTGTGAAACAATAGAGATCTTGCTGAAATCAAGTGAAAGGGACTTTTGTGTCCCAAGATTCACAAAGAAGTGGAAAAGAGGAAGAAGTTGGTTAGTGAATGTATACATGTGTCATGTGGTGAGGGGAAATATCAAGTTAATTGTATGTCAGTACTCAGTTAATGTTTATGACAGGACCTGCACTTGTAGAAAATGGCAGCTTTTAGAAATTCCTTGCCATTATGCCATCTCTTGCATGTTTTTGAGAGAAGAAGAGGCTGAGTTGTTTGTTGATGTGTGTTATAGGATATCAACTTACAAGAAGATTTATGCTTTCATGATAAATCCTATGGATGGGCCTGAGTTGTGGCCTAAAAGCATGTTACCTGAGGTACATCCACCACCTAAGAAAAAGAGACAGCTTGGGAGACCCAAAAAGTTGAGAAAGAAGACAAATGTCAGTGTTGCAGAGGTTGTAAAAGAAGATGGTGTACCAAGAGAAGGAATCCAAAAGCTAAGTAAGAAGGAGTATCAAAGATCTTTGTTATGTAGTTTATGCAAGGTGAGTAGACATAACAAGAGGAGCTGTCCTAGGAGAAAGGCAATGCTGTTCAAGAAGGAGATGCAACCAATGCTGCTAATGAAGAAGGAGAAACTCCTGATGATGTACTGGAAAATGGTTGAGAGCTGGTCAATAAAGTGTAAGTTTTTTACTATTTTCCTGGTCATTGATGTATACCCCATTTGAATTTAATATGTATGCCTTTATTGCAGTCCCTAGAAAATGCACATGGTCATGAGGAGGGTGTAAGTCAGGCTTCACATGGAGAGGGGACATCACAGGTTAGTACTTTGTCCTTTTATTACTTTGTATGTTACTTTACAAAGCTTTATTACTTTCCATGTATTGTGTACTGCTAACAGCTTTAAATTTGGACAGGTTGATCCATTATTGACTGTTAATAATTACAGTTTGCAAGTGTTAACGAGGAGGATACAACACAACCACTGTTGGCTACCCAAAAAGTAAGATTATTTTGATTAGAATCTGTCCAGATTTATATCTAATCCCACTAACCCAAACAAACATCTTGAATGACAGGAATCAATCCCACAACCCAAAAAAAGACTAGGCAGGCCATCAAAAACAAAAGGACCTTCTAATCTAAGAAGAATTCCTAAGTCTAACAGATTGAAGGCAAGGTTTACTTTCAAACCTGTTGAAGAATTGGTAGACCTAACCATGTAAGAGGGTTCAACAATGTGTCAACCTAACCCTGTATTTTCACAAGAATTTGATGAAGAATCGCAAATGATGGCATCACAACCACCACCTGGAGTTATGTAAGAAGTTGTGAGGGGTGGAAGGGAGAAATCACAACCCAAGATCATCTTTAAAGACATTAATGTTCAAGGATCACTCACAACCACCATCAGTAAGGCCTTGCCAGAACCACATCATATCAACAAGGGAGGGAAGATGTATGTGACAGTAGCAAATCTGAAGCAAGCTGCAAAGGATCAATTAGAAACCATTAGCAGAAAAGAAAGAGAACTATAGATTCCTTAGCTTTATCAATCCTTATTTGTTGCCACTTTTTGTAAACAGTATATGGCACTAAGTATTAACTTTTTAATGGGTAATGCCATTTTTGTAAACATTATATGGCAGTAAGTATTAAAGTTATTTAATTGATTATCTCATTCTTGTAAACACTATATTGGCATTGATTGTTTTGTAGTGTTGCATTTGAAATATCTATAAACTGATGGTTGGCTTTATTCAGTATTGTTGTCATTATTATTTGTTTGAGTCTTGTAGCTGAGTTGATGTGTGAAGCATGCAGGGGCCAATTCAAACCAAGGCCATTCATTGTGCCCTATTTTTCAGCACTGTTGGTCAATGGCAATAGTTTGTGCCAACAATATTAGTAAAGTCCCCCATGTGCCAACTTGTCCTCTTTTCACTCCCATTTTCTCCACTGTTGGTCAATGACATTCCTATAAATATCATATACTCTAAGAACAGCCAACTTGTTCTCTTTTCACTCCCATTTTCTCTTCAGTTAAATAGGAATGTCAAATTTCAAAAAATGGAGTCCAACAAATTCTGGCCAATCTTCAACTGGTAGCAATGATGATGATAATGAGGATTTATCACCAGAAGAAATTGAGAAAAAAGCTGAGTTTTATGAAGGAAAATTATGGCGCAATCATATCTCGCCTCATCGCCCCCATCATAAGTTTGGGGAACATCTGTAGATACCATATTTTTCCCCTACCTGGCGAGCATAACATCGAACTCGGGCCAGGTACAGACGAGCATAGACAGGAGAAAACCAGGACATAACGGATGACCATTAGCCGAGCATATCTACGCGTACGCCGAGATGATCGAGCTCGGCACAGCTCGGCAGTGATCGGTTCCTAGAAGGACTCAAACTAGACCACGTCTCTTAAGTATAGAAGCAGGATCAGATTAGA
>JAOWAN010039301.1:0-15910 GCA_028566635.1 Lobelia cardinalis | reverse complement strand
TCTCTCTCTCTCTCTCTCTCTCTCTCTCTCTCTCTCGGCTGTTGTTGTGATTTGGGTTTGTGAGATTTGGGTTTGAGATCTGGGTTTAAACTTTGGATTTAAAATTTTTTTTGTTTTGATTTCTCCTGCAAACCCGTGGCTACCAGAGATAGGAAGAAGAGGGAAACGAGCTGAACCCGCTTTCTCGACAATGGTTTGAAATTTGGATTTGTGAGATTTGGGTTTGAGATTTTGGTTTAAACTTTGGATTTAAAATCTGGATTTGAAATCTGGTAATGGTTGGTGGTGGTTAATGGTGGTTATTGGTGGTGGTGATGGTGATTATTGGTGGTGGACATTGAATACACAGAGAAAAGAAGAAGATGAATGCAAATTATCTTTTTTACCCTTAATTATACAAGTTAATTTCCTAAATTGCCCTCTATTAACATTGCATTGACGGTAAATTGACGATAGGGACCAAAATCGTCCATTTTTTTCAAATTTAGACCAAAATTGGCCAAATTTAAAGTAGAAGGACTAATTACAGAATTTGCAAAGTTTGAGTGATCATTTATGAAATTGTCCCTTACCCCTTTCATTTTGCGGAGTAAGATACTATAAAATGTGTATCAGTAAAATACGTTATTCATATCCGGTATGTAAGGAATTTGGGTACGCATTGCATTGCACTTGGTGTATTACAAGCTTGGGATCATATCCAAATCACATAGAGCTAGTTTGGTAAGGGGTATAAGAAGTATTACTAGTGAGATCACTATTAGTAAAATCACTATTAATAATTAGTACTAATTCATACTAGTTTAATATTTGATAGCACAAGTATTAATGTAGTAATGTAATTATGAAATAAAATTTCTTTAAACACTATCCCCGTGTTTTTGTAGCAAGGGTATTAATAAAACCACCACCTACCCAGGTATTAATAATAATAATAAAGATAAACGAGTGTATTAGGGTCTTATCCGGATTTACTGATATTAATTAATAATCAAGCTAAAAGGCTACCGAACACATCTGTAAAATCACTAATAATGCTGTTAACCTTATCATACGGCCCCATAGATTACACAGAGTCCTAACTCACAACTTTAGGCAAAAAGGCGTAAACCTCAATCTGGTCAGATTTAAGAGCCCCGTGGTAAAACAAAACAAAACCAAACAACCATCCACTTTTTTTTTTCAAAAGAGTTCTGATTACACCAAAACTAGCACAGGAGAAACACAAAAACAAACTTCCAAAAGTTCAGTAATTGCTTCATCATAGACTTTCTGAGGGGCGCCGACTAAAAGCACACAAGACCATCTCTACACGACCAACACTCAAATCTTTCTTACACCAAGACAACCAAAAGCCACCCCTCAGGCCTCCAAACTCATTCTATCAGTTTACTAGCATATTGGCATAAACGTGTCCTTGCAGTTTTTGTTTGGACTGTATTGGTCGTTATATCTACGTTGTAAGCATGTACACGATCCTACAAGCTGCCACACCCCAAGAGACTCGGTTCACACCTACCAAGGGGAGCTTCTCCATCACCATATGGCTGGAGGTCTCATCTGACTGTCAACAGACTCAACACGCTAGAAGGAGAACTATATTTAGTAGTCTTCTATTCTCATCAGCAGCCATTCAGATGCTGATTAGCTGGCATACCAACAAGCTTCATATGACTGTGTATCCTTGGGCCACTCTTAGACTATGTGTAGACTACTCAGAATTGCTTTGGCTTCACTGCTGGGGCAATGATGTCTTCTTGAATATATCAAAGCAATTATGTCTGTATTCGCTCCCAGAAGCCTTGTATCTCGTTATTTTTCATAGAACTAATGTTTCCTAATTCTAGATAAACAGGTTTCAGAGGTTTTATTTCACGTAAACTGCATGGGCAGTGGATGAGAACCGGAGCAAAAGTCCAGATTCCATGAAAGGTCTCAGAATATCATCGTCACATCTGCCTAAATAGTCTAAACATTCCATCGAGCATTTCATTTTTCATCCACAATGTCCCAGTCATCAATGTTCTTCACAAATGAAGCCAATTCTAGTCCTGAAATTGTTCAATCAGTTGCATAAAGTGTCTAGATGGATCAATAACACACTCAGGTACGGCTTTTCAAGAATTGAACTGATAGTTAACAAGACTGCATCACCTAGGCAAAAAAGGAATGCACTCTACAAACTTCTTACTCACAATACCCTACTATTATAACCATTGTAACTTATTAAATGCCAAAATTATTGAAAACAACAATGTTGTGCTATAATTAATAGGGGATAATTCAGGAAAAGCTGCTCAAAATGGACTGCAATTAATGACATTTATAATTAATGGGCGTCTTCTCAGGAATGGAGTACATAATAGCCTGGTTTTCATGTTTCTTAAACCCGTAAGACACTTTAAGACAATGACTACGTTTCACTGCAACAAAGTTCGATAGCTGAAATGCAAACTCAGATCACCAATATCCTGGGTGTTTCTATTTTCCCAACAGTATACACAGTCAAGAGGGGACCAATATCAGTTAAGAGCCAATAACCCTATTACTTGTATGCTTACGTGTGATATTCCCTACAATTAGAACCGGATGACCCAGCATAATGTAAAACATTATCTCATCAACAGATTTACAAAGCACCTCTCAGTCTTCAAAAACAGCGCCACACTCAAAAACAATGAAAATGGCAACAGAACATAGCTAGATCCATATTTGTGAAAGTTTAAGATACTATTAATATCTGTATATACCAGCATTCGCGATATTATAATAAACTATACATACTGGCGTTCAAATTATCATAGAGGATTACAGAGAAGGTGCAAGTCTATTTACAAGCACCAATAGCAGAGAATTATGCTCATAAAGGCAATGGAATGTACACAATGTGCAAATAATCCTTTCACTTCAAAAGGGCGGAAATATGTCATTATTGTCATCATCCATGTCTAGATACTTGAAGCTTACACCACCGCTTGGATCTTGATAGTTGAAGTTTGGGTTCACATAACATTTCATTTCGTGAAACAGGTTTAGATTATCCACAAGCTTGTGAAAAACATTGCATCCACAACACTGCACAAGCATTAAAAAAATACTTGAACAATTATCCTTCAAACACAGTGCCACAAACTGAGACATGACACACACAAGTTATGACCACACAAACAAACAAACAGTATCAATTCTCTCTCACCTCTTCTCTCCATCACACACGCTTACTTTACAAGCACACAAACATGTGTACAAGAACTCTTTCTTCCTCTCATACACACTTACACCTACACACAAGCACAAACACCACACAAACACATTTGAAAGTACATGCAATAACACACACTCTTACTTACACGACTAGACAATTGCTCTTTTCCATCTGGTTACTAATGGAAGCATACAAACAGGTTAAAAAGCACAAACACCGACAAACACACACTCTTACTTGCAGAAACACACACAGGTTCTCGCACAACCACAATTACACGATCAGACAATCCCTCTTTTCCATCTGGTTACAAATGGAAGTATACAAACATGTTAAAAAGCACAAACACCAACAAACACACACTCTTACTTGCAGAAACACACAGGTTCTCGCACAACCACAAATACACGCCCATAGACACAAGCAAGCCCACACTCGAGGGCTTAAGCTCAGTTATTTTATTTTTAATTAAGGGCCAGCTTTACTCAGAACCAAATGCTCACGCTCAACCCAAACACCTAATACGTGCAGCTGCTATTACATATTACATGCCTAAGCTTGGTTCACAGATAATTACCAAGCTCATTAGAGCTGGCCCGTGCTTGACACGACTCGGTGCATAGAATCTTACAAACACTGTTTAAAGAAACAGCCGAAAATAAATAAGTTGATGTATTAACATACCTGAACAAAGACAGTACCATCAGTATAGGCATGGGGATTGATAGCCCTAGTAGTCCTCTGACCACAAACATTACAAGTAAATGCAACGCGCATACGCCGCCGTGGCGACTTCGTGAAAAGCGACCATGGGAACGTCGAAATCCTCTCCGTACCAGCCGGAACAGACGGCCCTTCCATCCCGGACCCCGTTGTCCACCCCCTCACATTCGCCGCACTCAACACCAATCCCATCGCATCATCCTACAAAATTCGCCCAATTTTTACCCCCAAATCAAATCCAAAGCCCTAATTCCACAAAACTATAGTAAATAGATACAATCAGTTAAAATCGATTAAAGGAAATACCTTGGAGAAGGTTGGATTACGGAGAATTGGAACGAGGCTTGATTCGTCGGAATCCGATGATCGGAGGTCTGAATCGTTTTCGTTGTTGTTACTTTTGGAAGGGAGAGAGAAGCGGAAGGGTCTTCTGGAAGGAAAGAGGTCCTTGGATTTGGGGGAGAAGAAGAAGTTGCGGGAAGTAGGGATTATGGCAGCTGATGCAGTTAGGGTTTCCATGTGCAGGCAGGAAGAATATAGGCGTGGGCGTAGTGGTGGGTTGTGGCTGGCGCCTGGCGGTGGTGGTGCGGCCTGTGGGGGTTGTATACTCACAGCTTTTTTTCACCTTAATATTTTTTATTAATTAGCTTAAAGTCCTTCAACAAGATAATATTATTTGAAACTGGTCCTGATGAAATCTGAACATTTGATCTCCCGTTAGAGAAAATTGAGAAAATACCGCTCGAACTATTGCTCAGTGATTTGTATCTTCTTTTTTCTTTTTTTTTTTCTTTTCTTTTTTTGGCCATAAGGGAGCGTGGGTTCATTGATTTGTATATTCTTTTTGACATGTGACCGTTGATCACCTATGCCGTTGCATGATATTAAAGACTTTGATCACGTATTGAATATCATATAATTTTTAATCTTTCACAGGTCTCATTATTTTTTTATATTTTTTATTTTTTCACTTTAATTACTACAAATTATTATTTCTTTCATTTCTATTTAATTATTACCCACTAATTTGCACAATATTTTCAAAAAATAAATTTTACGGACATAATCAAATAAAAAATTAGTTCAAATGAAATTAATTGTGATTATAAATCACTTGTCATATTTTTAAATAGGAAAGTAAACAATTATTTTGAAATTTTCCTAAATAGATAGTGGACAAGTAAAATAAAACGAATGGAGCATTTCATATAATTGAATATTATTTTATATCGAATTTTCTAATCGCACCCTAAGTCTGAGGGTGAAAATAATTTGATTCAAACAAGTTAATTTTCAAGTTTGTTTGATAACAAACAAAAGATTTAGTAAGGTATTATCTAAATTAGGCTACATTTAAATGCTTTGAAATCCAATCCTAAAATTCTACACCAATAATTAAAACTAAAATCAAGAAACAATTATCCTGCAACTCCTACGTTTAATCGGACGTTTTCTACTTTAATTAAGCAATTGTGTATGATTAAAATAAAAAATGTTTGCAATTGGAGTTGTAAATGTACAAGCATGCATGTAGAAAAATATTGATTTGTATGGACGTCATTTCTCTCATTTTGCATCGAAAATAACTCCAGCAGCAACCCTCGACTCAACTCGCGCGATTCGACTAAATAGTACAGCAAGAATGACAAAATGGGGGATCGGATCAAAGACGATGTCTAATACTAGGGTGGCAATTGGACATGATGGATTGGATTTAAAAAAAAAAAAAAAAAAATTTGCAATTGGGTTGAATTGGATGTAAATTCAGTTAAATTAATAAATTATTGGATTGTTTACTCAATAATAACTTATTAAGTATATTGAATTTTAATCCAATAATAACCCATAAACTACAAGACAAGTAATGTCTATGATGATTTATTATCAATAATTTATTCATTTACTTAAATTAAAATATTAAAAAAATATAAAATACACACATCCCATCTCCACTCTCGCTATTACCACCACCTCCACTACTGTTACCTTCACCGCCATCACCTGCGCATCATATAGTTACTAAGGGCGTGTTCACCAGTGGAGTTTTTGAAACAAAACATGAAAATCAAACCAAAAATACAAGTTTTTAAAACACATGTTTTCTCTCTCTACATACTATTTTTACATATCTCTATATCACATTTATATCCTATCAAACATCACATCAAATCACAACTATCACCCTCTCTCTCTTTCTCTCTCCATCACTATCATGTAAATTATTAAAAGTCAAAGGGCAAAATGGTAAACTCCTACAAAACCAAAACAAACACAAAATACAAACAAAAACAAAATATATCAAAAAACTCCACTTCCAAACGCACCCTAATTAACCAACAACTAAGCGATGATGTACGTGTGTTGTGCACTATAATTTATTTACAAACTTGACAATATAAATTAAGTACATTGTAGCACAAATTATTGGCCATAATTTCTCCAAACCAGGCCATATGCTTAGGATCAGTAAAGAATCTGGCCATTTATTTTGGATCGGTAAAGATGTAAGCCTGTTTTGTATGCAGTTATTTGAAATTCCAAGTAAGACCTTGTAGATTTTATTTCGTTTGATTAAGGATTAGTTTGGCTGTACGTTTTCTTGGCCCAAACGTGCGTTTGGGCCCTAAAAGTGATTTCCCAATTCAACTAGGACTGTTTGGCTTGCAAATTGACGTTTGCGTTTTCCTGGCAAACGCACAAAATGGCGTTCTGGCGGAATCAGCTCCCGACCTACTTCTCCAACAATCGATTTTGCAAATCTTTATCCAAAATTCAAATCTTCATTTTACCCCTACATCTAGGATATTACTGTTGCATTCAGTTGCTTCTGATTATCCAAATATTCTATATAAAGCTTTCATTTTTATCTTCTCACTTGAGTTCCTCCCTTCCTCCTGTGCGGGGAACAATTGGCTGAAAGGTTCGTTACACTGAAGGCAGTGAGTTGATCGACTTGATTCTTCGACATCGTTAGAAAGGAGACACAGAATTGTGACTGCCCGGAAGGTATAGCCGTTTTATTTTTGTGGTTATAAGTTAGAAATGTGGTTATACTCTTGTTCAGTACATATGCACATCAGGTGTTTGTTAAAAATACTAGCTGGTTTATAATGTTAATTATTTGTAGTTGCTTGTATGCCGTAGCTAGTTTATATTCTCGTTCATTGCATATGCATATCAGGTGTTGTATTTACTATATGTCTGTCTTTCCTTCGTTGTTTCCGATTATATAAAATTTGTAGCAGTTGATTGATTCTTGTTCCATCATTTGTAAATTAGCAGCATTTCAGAATAAAAGTGAAGCTATCATTGCTGCTCCTTGAAAGAATTCCACCAAAAGGCCCATTCTTAAGAAAATATTGTTCTTTCTTTGGTTAGTTACCAGCATTTCACATTCTAGCCTGTTATATGCATTGCTCTCATAAGTAAATTAATTAGTCTATTTGCTTAGTCAATTCTATTGTTGTTGTCTAACAAGAAAGCGTGCTGTTTGTGTTGACGAGCTTTTCGATTACTGGAGTTCAGTATGTTCAATTATGTTTGCAAGAAACATGGGTTGCTTTAGAATTAACAATGTTAAATGCGTACTTTCATGATCATGATAAACTCTTATGAAAATTGAAATGTCTTCTTAGTTATCCATATGCAGTATCTTCAATGAACTGCTTAAGAATGCAGATTTATTGCTCTTGTACCCTTTTGCCTGAGTTTGAGTAATTTATTACTTAATGAAAATTTTCTCTACTTACATATAGGGAAAAGGGATGGTTCTCAGCATTGCGAGTTGAAGTTTCATACTTGCACTTTGATTTAAGGTAATTTCGAATTGGACTATTTTCAATCATTTTTCATTCCTAAAATTTAGTTTACTATTTAAATTGTTGCATAGTCAGTATGTAAGTATATTCATATGATATCTGGTGATTGATTGTAGTCATACACTCATAGTGGTTGCATTCGCTTTAAAAGAAAATAATTTAAAATTTGAGTATCATTGATATTTGGAAAAAGTAATGCTCCAGCACATTATATTGGCGTACTTTCTACATTATACTCCCCTACTAAATATCTTCCTAAATATATATACTTTCTACATAATGGATATTGGTGATTTGAAAATGGAGGGATCACAAACTACAAATCAGGATAAGGGGAAGGGAAAAGCAAAGGATAGTGAAAATGGAAAACAGACCTCGAAGATTAAAAAAGCTACTTGGGATTCCTATTCTCATAGTGTTTTCATTGACTTGTGTGTCGCTGAGGTACGAGCGGGTAATAGGCCGTCAACTCATTTTAATAAAGAGGGATGGAATAATATACAGAAGAAATTTATGTTGGCGACAGGAAAGAATTATGATAGGTTGCAGCTGAAAAATCATTGGGATTCCATGAAGAAAGAATGGCTTTTGTGGGAAGCATTAGTTGGAAAGGAGACGGGACTTGGTTGGGACCATGATAAAAAGACAATTCAAGCTTCTGACGAATGGTGGAATGAAAAAATACAAGTGAGTCATAGAAATTGTTTGCTTTGAAAAAAAATTTATAACAATATTATATTATGTTTTCTTACAATCATAAATAAATGTGCAGAGAAATCCCGATGTTGCCAAGTTTAGGGTGAAACCTTTGGAGCATTGCCTCAAACTAGATGAATTGTTTATGGATATAGCTGCTACCGGAGGTAGAGCTTGGGCTCCGAATTCAGGCGTGATGCCTTCATTTTTTTCTCAGACTGAACCCATTGAGCTTGATGTATCGCAGTCAGATTTTCCATCTGAAGATGATATATCAGAGATCCCAAGCTCAAATAGTATCAACGCAAATGTTAATGTCAAAGCTAATGTTGAAGGCAAAATCAAAAGGGGAGTCATGAATATGAAAACTGAAGGAAAACGTAAGAAAATGACAACGGGAACCAAGTTAGAAAGACAACTAGAACGTCTTGTTGATGCCGTCGAGAAGAGAAGCAAAGTTACAACAATCACACCAACCATTACTCCAACAGTTTTGAACAACAATGAAGAAAATAGCATACAAGAGTGCATGAATTTATTAGATGAGATCCCTGAGATTGAGCATTTAGACAATCTTTTCATGTTTGCTACACATCTCTTTTTGAAGTCCGAGAATAGGGCGATGTTTGTTGCTCTTCGTGATCCAGATTCACGAGTAGCTTGGCTCAAGCATGAGCAAGAACAAACATATGCAACTCGTTGGACTTGAAGGTGTCTTCAATAAGTTGGACAATTTTGTTTGTTGTTTTTTTTTCCAATTCGTAATGTACTACATGTGCCTCTTAAACTATGTTGCTATGTGGTAATTTAATTACTATGGACAACACTTGTGGAGGTAATTTTTAATGTCATGGCTTCAGCGCCTTGCTTTACATATCTCCGATCTTTTGCTCAAGTTTATTGATTTTTAAACAATTTGATGCACCATCTAATTCTTACTTCTTCTTCCTTTTATGTCCAATTTTAATGAATAACTAATTTTTAATGTAATGTTTTCTATCATTTGTTATTCTTAATATATTTGATGAAATCATATGGACATTTTACAGATTATCAATGGAAGGTGATGATATAGATTTTGATGCGCTTGTCGTAGCAGGGGTAACTGCGATTGTTACGTACTACTCCAAATATTTAGATAAGGAACCGTGTAGAACATCTAAACAAACTGGTATAATGTGGGTAATGGAATTACTTAATGGACACAGAAAACGATTTCAAGAACAATTTCGAATGGAGAAAGAGGTATTTATATCACTTTGTAGTGATTTAAAGAATAAGTACGGCCTAAAAGTTTCTAGAGGTATCAGTATAGTGGAGCAACTTGCAATGTTCTTACTTGCACTTGGAGATGGTTATACCAATAGAATGTTGCAAGAGCGTTTTCAACACTCCGGAGAAACCGTTAGTAGGCAATTTCGTAATGTTCTAAAAGCTGTTGTTGCTTTATCACTCGATGTGATTAAGCCACCTGAGAATTTTGACACAGTTCCAGATTATATTCAAGAGAATGAAAAATACTGGCCATATTTTAAGGTGAGAAATTTGGATATTATTTATTTAGTAAGTTTAATATTTTATCAAATATTATACTCATGTAAAATATATTTTCAGGATTGCATTGGTGCAATTGATGGAACGCATGTGAAAGCCATTCTTCCACCAAATGAACAAGTTCCTTATATTGGGAGAAAAGGATTTCCAACCCAAAATATAATGGCCATTTGTGATTTTAACATGTGTTTTACATTTGTATGGCCAGGCTGGGAAGGAAGTGCACATGATACCCGAATATTTTATCAAGCACTTAGAAATCCACATTTAAAATTTCCGCATCCACCTAGAGGTTTGTATCTATTACTATTGTGATTTAATATTTAACTTGAAAATTCAATTCATTTATACTAACAAATTTTTATGTACATATAGAAAAATATTACGTGGTGGATGCAGGATATCCAAATATAAAAGGATATCTTGCACCGTACAAGAAAGGGAGGTATCACTTGCCTGATTTTCGTAGAGGAGGGCAACCCCGAAATACGCAAGAACGATTCAATCATGCTCACTCTTCATTGAGAAATATCATTGAGCGAACTTTTGCAGTATGGAAAAAGAGATGGCGTATTTTAGGCGATATGCATTCATTTAATTTTGATTTGCAAGTTGCTATTATTACCGCATCCATGGCTATACATAATTATATCAGGAAAAAAGCTAAGGAGGATGAGCTGTTTGAAGAATATGAAAGAAATCTCGAGTTCATGCCGACAAGTGATCCGGATGTAGTGGAAATTATCCACCCTCAAATAGTCGCAGATGAACGAGAAATGAATGAATTTCGTGACGAGCTTGCATTGTTAATTGCTGCCGATGCGTAGAGAAAAGAAAAAACTACTAGTTCTTTTTATTATTATAGATGAATGTAAGGGTAATTTTGAGAATAATATTATCATAATCACTTTTTAATGTTGTAGCCAAACATAAATTGTAAATCACTTTTGTCGAAACGCACTTTCAAAATATAGTCACCAAACACAAAATTGATTCTTCAAAAATCACTTTTAAAAAAATGAGTTTACAAAAATCACTTTTGAAAAATAGCTTTTCTAAAACGCTAAACCAAACTAGTCCTAAGTCCATTGATCTTTAATGCTTATTGACTTGACAAGGATTTCTTCAAAATATGTACCTTAAGAAAAGAAAAGACGACATTTTGAGCACAAATAGCGAATAATATTTTTGAGCACAAATAGCGAAAATATTTATTCAATTTTCGACTATATAATGCATTTTTCTTTCGGTGACTTATAAAAAGTGGACGAACGATGAGTTTTTGAGAATACAAACAAAGAAAAAGAATAAGAATAACCAACAAGGTAAAAAAATTATTTGAAATGCAATTTAAACATAATTTTTGGAAAACTAATATCGCGACGGATACACTGGTCAAGATCACAAAGTCAACATCGAAGATGGTGGAATACTTTTGGGATCCCCCTTAAGGAACGCAATAGGTGTTACAGAATGATCGATTTGAAAGGCAAGTCATTAAAAATATAATGGATTAATTTATTTCATTCCCCGAGGTAAAAAATAAATAAATAAACCGACAAGGTGAAAAATGGTATGAAATGCAATCACTTTAGAGTTCAACATTTTAAACACTATGTGAGAAAAAATATACATAAGGACTGGAATTTTCAGGTATGGACACGCTCACACTCAGGCATCACTTGTTAAAATACTTCTTTGTAGGAATCAAGGGTGTGTGTTGACTTAGCCAAAGAATCTAACGTATGATTGGAAAATAGTCGAAATGAACAGATATTTTTGGAATATAGAGGATACATCCTTAATTATCAATCAACACAACAACATATATAGCCTTTATTTTATAATTTAAATACATATTTTAAACATATTTCTTATTTCCTAAAATCAAAATAAATTAATTTTAAATTACTATTAAATTTTGCATGGAATTAATTACTAATTTTTCTATGATTTTTTTGTGTGGAAACATATCGGAGTAACCATCTTGCGAAGGCATGAAGATTTAATTAAGCATTAATAATATGATACAATATTCATAAAATTATCATTTTTTTTGGTACGATCCAATGCTCCCTTCCGGAACCTGTATATGCACATGTACATCGGTGACATCATCTTTTTGTCTACCATCGGCCACACTATTCTATGAACACTTTCCCCAGCCTTACAACGGCATATGAAATTTTTGTTAAAAGGTAAAGCACCACCCCTCCAATTAAAAAATGAAAAAGGAAAAGGAAAACATAATAAAAAAATAAAATTGAATGAAAAGAGAAACAAATCTAGATTCATCCGCCCAATTTTTTAAACATTGTTTGAAAAACAAACCAAAAATATAAATTTTTTAAACACAAATTTTCTCTCTCTACCTATTATTTTTACATACCCCTATATCACCTTTATATCCTATCAAACATCATATTAAATTACAACTATCACTCTTTCTCTCTCCATCACTATCCTGTAATTTTTTAAAATTTAAAAGGCAAAATTGTAAAAATCTTACAAAACTAAAACCAACACAAAACAAACACAAAATACAAATAAAAGCAAAACATATTAAAAAACTCCACATATTATTTTGTTACTGTGAAAGTTTTTTCTCTTTCCTACTTTAATTATTGCTTTTACTACCTTTTTTTAATGTTCTAATTTTCAATATATTATTTTCTTCATTTTATTTTAAATGTATAATATTATACATGATGAAAAAAAAAATTTCGTTTTCAGTACACTTAAATAAATTTGAATCTACTCACTCCGCTTCATTTTAAATATTTATGATAGTGACATATTGTGAGTATAAAATGTCGTTTTTAATATACTTAAAATAAAATGAATGAAATATTATATTAAAATTTTGGAAAAAGAAACATATAATCAAAAATTAACGACCAATTATTCAAAACATGGCAAGGAGTGCAAGAAAAGTGATTCAAGCAATGAGGTAAGTATTTCATTATTTGGTGATATAAAATTTTGTCAAGTTTGTATTAATTTATGGGGAGCAGGTAAAGTTGAGTGGGAGTTGAGACATACAACAAGGGAATCTTATTGGATAGGGGATATTTGGTGGGAATATGGATTAGAATTGGAGGTAGAATCAGTATCCTCAATTAGTACTTCTATTAATTAATCAGAATCTTTTTTTTTTTTTAATGAATCTTTGGATGGATGTTGATGGGCTAAAGAATCAATATTTTATGTTAAAGAAGTAAAATTGCAACCTTCTATCTTGGTATAATGAGGCAGCTGACCCCCTCATATTACTATTTCATGAATATGGTATTTGTTCTTTTGCTATCACCCAATAAACCCCTAAAGTTCTCTTTGAATGACTTGTTATTTACATGGTACACGTACTAGGATACGATCAACCGTAGATTTAAGAGGAAAAAATGGAGCGTTGGCTACACTATGCAGTGATATTTAATGAAGTAAAATGAATCAATAGACCATAAAAAAATGTGTCCATTGTTTAATAAACAAATCTTTTCTTTATATGAATGACTTGTCATAACTAACAATACAATCCGTTGTACTAAGGGTTTATAATAAGATTATAACAATCAATTTGTGCCACTCAATTTGAAAAATGTTTAAAGACTTAGGGCTGGATCACGAGTCACATTTCGTGCAATATGAGAATATCGTGAATACGGAGAATATTCGATCACATATCAAATTTCATTCCCAAATATCACATATATCACACTACTTTATTTTTATTTTCCATCTACTACCCCTATATATATAAACATCTAAACATTATATTTTTACAACCTTCCCAAAAAACTTTTGCTCAACCCAACGAAAAGCATTGTTGAGGGGAGTATTTGTGGGTCCCTGCCCCTAACATCACTGACTGGCCCAGAGTTGTCCCTTTTCTCTCCCTCCCTCTCTCTCTCTCTCTCTCTCTCTCTCTCTCTCTCTCTCTCTTCACCTTTCTGCTCACTACTTTTAAAGAATCGCCATTGAGATTAAGAAGGGGAGAGTGACAAGTTGAAATGGAATTCGACGAGCACGAAGAACAAGACGAGGAGAACATTGAGATTCAGTTGCCCCCTAATTTCGAGGCGGTGGGACGGGGCAGAATGAGCGGTGAAAAAAGCAGAACCGGATGTTATCGATATAGACAGTGGTTGAAGAACCATGCCGTGAGTATAGGCAGAGACGCCCTGAACGATACGTTGCGGGGAGTTCATGGCAGCCCCATCTCTCTCTCTCCATGTTGATTCTGATGCGATGATATGATTTTGCTGTATTTGATTGATCGATTCGTGTTGAGAGCAGAAATTAAATAACAATATGAATGGTGGTGAAGGAGGAGATGTTGCGGCAGCAGCTCCGGCGGGACATCCACTGCCGCTCGATTGGAAGTTCTCTTAGGTCTTTGGTGAACAAAATGCCGTCAAAGAAGTTCAGGAAGGTAGTTTGGAGTTCGAATTGATTTTACCGATTTCCTTTTGTTTATTTGTTTATTTTTCATTCTTTCTCATGGATGCAGGAATTAAATGCACGGAGGAAGCCTGCAGTTGGCAACTTGGCCCATACGCGTGGCCCAAGGGATTTTTTTCAACGTCTGTGTGAGAGAGACTTTATTGTTGTACTGGCACTGGGGTGTTAATTTCCCGAGGAAGAGAGAGGAGAGAGAGTATATGGAAGCACGAAAAAATAGGGAAGGGTAAAATAGACTTTTCATTAAAAAAAAAATCCATCTACTCCATCTCATATTTTAAACAGTACCGTCTATCACGATCTATCACGATATCGAACTCCTGATCCGGCCCTTAAAGTCATACGATTATAACCTTGAGTATTCGAAAGGATGATCTAATTTTATGTAAATATGTACTTCAATTGTCCAAAAATGAATGTCAATTTTATTCCAAAATGAGCATATTTTCTAATAATTAACAACTTTTAGTAGTTTGGTCGAATAAATTATAACATAAAAAATTATACTAGAAAATTTATAATTTTTGCGTTCTAGTACAATATTTGAAAATATGATTATAAGCTAATCAAATATACATTTCAAAATTAGTTAGGTTGACTCAAAATTGACATTTATTTTGAAACAGAGCGAGTACAGTACACACTCGGAGGTATGAAATACTCCAACCAACCCGAAGAAGAAATTGCTCTTGGATTATCACCTCTCTTGCAAAACCGAGGACCAAAAAAACAAATATTAGCAAGACTGAGGACTATCCTTTTCATAAAGTCCATATACAAAGGTAAAATATAAAAATTGACCACAAAAAGGGTGAAAATGATGATATAAGCAAGGAAAGCTTTGTTTGAATCCACGTAGATATGCAAAGCAGCTGATGGATAGGGGGGGTGCGCATTACCACCCCAACCCCGGCCCCGGCGGTCCTTTTCTCCAAACGTTTCCGCCAAAGTTTGTTTTTTTAATATAAATAGTAGAGAAACTATGAGCTCCCCAGGCGGCATTACAGAAATCAAAAACTTTTTTTATTTTTCTTTCTCATGCAACAAACAAAGCTCTCCTCCTCATAGCTGTAAATCCAAATTTTCTCTCTCTAGAACTCTTCTCCGCTTAGCTTTGTTCGCTTTTCATCCATTCGGTTATTCTCGTCGTCTTCGCTCGAATTTGTCACTTTGTTTCTTCGAATTTCGCAATATTCACGTTAAGTTCAAGTGATCGAAGTTTTTTTTTTTTGTTTCTCCGGAATCAATCACTTGATTTTTTAATTCTAATTTGTTTTAGAGGCAAAACGCAAGTGATTTTCTGCGAATTTGAATGGTGGAGGTGATGGACGATACGGATAGTTGCAGTAGCACAGCGTCAGTGGCCTGGCCGGCTGCGGCGGCGATGAATTTGAAGCGGCGGCAGAAGGTTGAGGTGTTTCACGATGTTGTTCGTCGGCTTAGAGAGTCGGAC
>JAOWAN010039213.1:0-15937 GCA_028566635.1 Lobelia cardinalis | reverse complement strand
GGTCTTGATGAAGGGCCTGCCCGTTGGGCTTTACCCTCAATTAGTATTGGGCCTAGAGTTTGGGTCTGGGCCCATCAGCTAGCTAGATTGTTATCGACATAATATTATAATAGTAATTGTTTTTGCCCTTTTCAGTAGCCAAAAAAGGGATCAAGTCTATCTAAACAAAAATACGTAAGCGGATAAGTTCATCCAGCTTGTCATCACAAAATATATATATATATATATATATATATATATATATATTACTTTTTCTGTGTCACAACTCACAACTTCTTTTTCTCATTTCCTATTTTCAATTGTCCCAATTTAAGTTCTTACCTTTCTAAAAAAACTGTAAACATGTTCATATATTTCTAAATAATATTTACTTTCTTCAATTTCATCCCAATTTCTTTTCTCAGTTATCTTTTTTGAGCAATGGTTAGATTGTTTTGCTAGTAATGTTGTAATAACTATTTTTATAATCATTTATAAAAGTCAAAAAAAAAAAAAAACTAAGGAGGGAGTGGTCTATATTTTGGGTGTGTAAAATTAATTATGAAAATATGTAAAAGGTGCGATAAGTAATGAGAGAGTTCTTCTAATATAAATTGAGTAGCACTAACTAATAAATAAAGATAAAATTCGTGTAAAAAATAACTTTTAAAAGGAAATGGCGTAAGAGAGTTCTAGTCGAAATTGAGTAGCAGCACTAGCCATGAAATTTTAGTTAGGTTCTGTAATGATTTGCTACATACATACATACATACATGCGTATGTATGTATAATCAAATTTGAGTAGCATGCGTTGACTGAAGACTTGTGCATCCACCCATTGTAAGTGCTGCCATGATCCCTTCTCCGCCCACATTGTTACAAAATTCGATGTGATATATAATCAAAAAAATTGGACTAACAGTTAGATATATGACACTCTTTTTATTATTATTTTTTTAATTGTTCGGTATACTATTTTTGAAATTTTTAAAATAATTTTTTTTTTTTGAGAATAGGATAAGTAATTTTATATTCATAAATTTCATTTGAACTTACTTTTTATTTGATTATGTCCACAAAATTTAAGTTCCTTAAATACTATATAAATGAATTTA
Organism: Lobelia cardinalis; assembly: GCA_028566635.1. Classification (NCBI taxonomy): domain Eukaryota; kingdom Viridiplantae; phylum Streptophyta; class Magnoliopsida; order Asterales; family Campanulaceae; genus Lobelia; species Lobelia cardinalis. Next base: position 14,843 of record JAOWAN010039213.1, on the reverse strand, counting down.
AGACAATTAAATCGAAACGAAGAAAAAACTTTTTATCTATATTATAATTTAGTAAGGTGTTGTTACCGTTGATTATGTCCTTATCAGTATCATCATCATCACCACCACCACCTCAATCAAAATAAAGAGAGTGAGAATATGTCATTTCGTTCCTAGAGATTGACTTCAATACAAGTGTATACGTGAAACTTGACTGTACTCTTGATTGGTAGTCTTGAGCACAAGCTAGGTTGGTATTTTAGTGTAATTAGAGATTAATAAAATATTTCTCCTTGTAATATATAAATAAGAGTGCACGCTTATTTGTTTATTATAACAAGTGTTAGTGAATTCGGACTATGGCGTGAGTCCGGGGGCGGCAGCCCCTGGCTGGGGTCGAGCTGTGTCGGACTAAATGCTTCATTAAGATCGCATCAGAAAACGGTGTTGAAAAACGGTTGGCTATCGTTTTCGAAAGGATAAGACTGCCCTTGGTAGTTAATAGGAAAACTGCAGTCGGGCAGTTTCTTTCGAAAAACTGCCGCTTGGCCATTGTAAATGGGAGAAGGTTTCTTCTTATTTCGGCAGCCTCTTTTTGTCCTGGGTTGACTCCTGCGAAAAAAAAATGAAATAGGCAGATACTCTTGTTCTTCTTAGATTGTATTCGATTGAACGAAAATAATTCAATCTGATAGCGAATCTGATTCTCGACTTCTAGAATATCCAGACAATATTCACAAATTTTTCAACAAGCTATTGTGAGTTCAAATCTTGTAATGTGTCTTTGTTGAGTGAAAATTTGAGATAGGTCTTTTGTAGTTCGATTGAATGATTTGTAGACTTGTATGTAGAATTTCGAAACGTTGGTAAGTTCTCAAAATGAGCTGCTATTTATAGATATTGACAAATAAAGTTGTTGGGTCAAAGATTACATGTTCTCACCTCTTTGACTGCTTTTTTTAAAAGATGACCCATTTGACTGGTTCAAATGACATTTCTTTTTTTACTGTGGGCCATAATATTGTTTGGATGATGTCTGATTTACGTGGCATTTCTATAATTCGTTCTTGCCGGACTTTGAAGATTTGTAGAAGTAATTTTCATGGATGTTGGTTGGCTGTTGGTTCAATCACACAGAGTTTGATGGATGTAGAACTGTAGCTTTGATTCTTTGCTTAAGGATGTCTTTGATGAAATGCTTGGAACATGTGGAATACCCTTTAGTCATGGATTGGATTATGACTCTTGAATTTATGACTGGTGTACAGTGGTTAACGGTTGGCTCAAAATCTTTTCATATCTTCCTAAATTTTGCAATGATTAAATTTGATTTTGTACATTTTGCAATGATTAAATAAAAAGTAACAGAGAGATAAATAGAAAATTGTAAGATCAATAAAAGAGAAAAATTCAAAATTCAAAAATCAAGTTAAAAATCACTCATAAGAACGTACCCTAAATGATTATATCAGTTCACTTGTATTGTACGTGACTTTAATTGTGTTGATTATAAGAGTATTTAGGCTTGTGAGTGAATGATACATTTAACATATCCATAAGTGATTAGCTATTAATCTTGAATAATTAGCAGTTAACACTTGAGGATATATTTTAGTGATAAGTTAATTAGTATTTAGCCTTTGTTAATTAATCTCAGACTTAACTTTGACAGTCCATCATACACATTCAATAATAGATTAAAACTCGAGTTTCAATCTTTAAGTCACGTACTTACTTGTATGTTACTTAAAGATTGAGATCCGAGCAAATTTGACTTATATTATTACCAAAATAATTCAGTTTTAAGTCTTAAAACTCGTGTTCGAATTTTCTCTAATTAATAGTAGTGGAAGAAAAAGAAGAAGTATGTATATTTATATTACATAACAATAATTGTTTAATGCATATAAAATTACGAAATCTACGTCGATCGAGTTCTTTTGAAAAACTAGTCTGACCGAATGAACTCATCACAATATCACAAAATGTCAAAATTATTGTATTCAAACTTGGGTCCAATCGTGCACTAAACTCATTTGAGTTTGAACCATATTATTATGTATTTTATTTCAGAAGAAGCCAAATGATATAGCCCTTCAACGAGTTTAGTATAGTTTAACTGCAACTAGAAAAGCGATGGGTGCCTCCAAATTGCAATTATTTGAGCCAATTCCATACTCTTAGGGATGCCAATGGCATCTTACTACTTGGACTCATCGATCTTTCGGGAGTTGGTATATGGAGCACTTAGGTACTTTTTGTTAGGAGCATCAGTAAGTAAATTTACTCTCTCACTCCAGTATCAAAAAATGAACATTGAATAAAGGAAAAATTACGTTCAATTAAATAAATACTATAATATCGTTGAATTAAATGAACAATAAAATTATGTAAAATAAGCATACCGTTTAACTAAATGAATACTATAATAAAACAGAGAATCAACAATAACGGTAAAAACATTATAAATAAACATTTAGTTATAGAAAATAAACGTATATCATAATAAAAATGAACATTGCTCTATAACCGATTCCTAAAATTACAGAATCAATTATAACCGATTCCGTAACGGAATCGGTTATAACTGATTCCGTAAATTACGGAATCCATCCCCTTACTTGCTTAATGTATGTGTGTATATCACTTGCTTAAATAGGTGCTCCTTATTAGAAGCACCTAGGAGCTCCATATAATTTTTAGTCTTTCGGCTGGCGTCGAGAAAGAATGTCATGGACGTAAGCCTGTCAATTTTGGTTAAATGGGTTGTAATGGGTTAAGTTACAATAAATAACAGGTTGTAATGGGTTCAACCTATTATAACCCATTTAATTAACCAATCAACTCAATTATGTAATAAATAGGTTAAGCTAAAATTAAATTATCATTTGAATACTCTTTCGCACAAAAAAAATATTTTTTACATACTCTAATATACAAATTTATAATTAAATGGGTTGAAACGGGTTAAGCCGTTTAGCAGATTAAAGCGGGTTAAAATGGGTTAATGGGTAACAAATTAACAGGCCTACATGAACGTATAAATATCATATTAAATACCGATGTTCTATCTCAAAATTAATTGATTATATAACCAATGTAAAACTTAATCTCAATATATTTACCCAAAAATCCATAAGGAATCGACTTGTACTCCATCTCCACTAAAAATCGAATATTTTTCACATATTTTATTTTATTTTCGTTTCTAAATAAATGAAATAAAAAACTCAAGATATTTATTTCATAAATTGTGCTTAAAGATACATATAAAAAGCAAATATGGATAAGATATTAAAATCGTTATGGGAATGAACTGGGAAGGGAATATTTAAAGAAGCCGTAATGGGTATGAAGGCCCAAACAATGTTATGGCCTTCTGTCCTCTTACGGTATTAGAGGGCTTGTGCTTCTTCAAGCCCATAATATGGCCAAGTGTTAGCGAGGTCCATTGACCTACGACAAGAAAAAAGGTCAACAGACGACAACAAAAGGAAAGGGCCCAATCACGTAAAGTAATGCTAAAAATAGAATCAGAAGTATCTCGAAATTTTTTCACCATCAAACTAATCAATTAAAAATTGATAAATACTCAGTAAGATATACTGAATGGGTTCACTTAATTTAACATTCAACTAACACATCTCGTAAACATTTTGGGTATACAAATTGTGAAATTTTGTATCGTTATTAAAGGTTGAACTCCAACGTTAAGAGACTACATTCCTGTCCTCTCAAAAATGGTTGAGGAAACAAATTTCGAGATATGCCTCAGCTAATCAGGGACTTGGACGTATCAACTGATGCATCTACAGGGGTGCAAATCTCAAAGATTTTTCCCAATATTCAAACCAGCTCCACCCTTCAGATCGCCAGCATAACACGCACTACATGCATTATCCATATTTTTGCCGACTAATATGCCCCGAAGGCAATGTTTATCGTTAATGTATATATGTACCGTACCGTATATGGCGATATGGCCGCGAAGTTATGCTCGAAAGTGAAAATAGAAAGTTTTGTTTATTTGATAAGTTCATCTTACAATAAAATTGTGTGGCAAACATACCCAACCCATAATTTAAATCATGCATGAAGAAGTGGAGAGTGGACCAGCTGAACTGGTTTTTTCCTTTAAACATTCAAACTCTTTTTTTCCTTTATCCCAAAGCGATCGATCCACCCACCTATGTATCCAAATGATGCATGCCACCATGAAAGTAAATAAAAGTAGTTGTAGTTCTAATTAATTTAGCTTGGTACGTTCAACCATAAAATAATGCGGAGTATCCATAAGAAGATATAAAGAGAAGCCAAATGTGAAAATGGGTTTTGGTACGTGATCGAGTGTTATTGGATGGTGTTAAATAATTTATATAGGCCACTATATATAGGGTATTATTCTGCATGCTACAAACCATAAATATCGTACAAACATACGAACCAGTTGTATCTGATTATATTTTTATTGTATCGTACAAAATAACTAAGATACGAATATACAATAAAAATGTAATAAGATACAACAAAATTAACGAAAAAACAACCAAAATGTACTAAGATACAACTGATTTATACGTTTGTACAATATTTATGGTTTGTACCTGATCATTTTCCTATATATATATATATATAAGAAATGCAATCAATAGGAAAAAATCAACCCTTCCCCCACATTTTCGGGTTAGAGGTAAGAGCATATGTACATAGTGGTTGTTTTTAGGTTCATTTGTGTGATAATTTATATCTCATATTGGGTGAAAATAAAAATTAAATTAGTATGGCTTATAAAATTATTTTTTACTATTATTTAACACTAACTTATTCTTGTACTTTTGGATATACCTGTGGTTTATTTAATTTTTTGATTTGTTAACTTAATCAAAAATTATTTGAGACTATGAACTTTATTTCATTTCTCTAAAATCATAATGCGCCCCATAAATATACCTGGTCGAGACTCAATCTCTCGCGGCGGCGGCGGCGGCTGGGGTTTCAACATTTAGTACGACAATAGGTCCGCGAACGGTTACGATCAACTAGTAAAAATTTATGATCCAATCATACAGTTTTATGAAATATAGTAAATAATATATCATGGTGTCATTCAAAATTACAAAATCGAAAAGGTAAAATCATTGACCATGTTCAAAATGGAGGACATAAAAGTGTATCATTTGATCGTAGAAGTTTACCATTTAATCATAAAAGGCGACTTTACAAATTTTTCATACTATTTATAAAAATAATATGAAAACTTATCATTTGAACGTAAATTTTTACTATTCAGCCACTAGCGTTGGCAGCGTCAGCACCATAGTCGCGTCCATGACAATTTCAATGAGCTAGCCAAGTTGATTCACGTAGCTAGGCCTAGCTAGGTACATACATGCTTTAAGGATCATGTTCACTTTTGGGTTGATAAAAATTGAAGAGCAATCTGGTATGACGTGACGTATGGGGTTGATACAGAGCGTGGCATCACTTTCATTGATCCGGCCTCTCTCGATCATCTAGTCCCGTTTAAAACTCATCACTAAATATCTATAGTATAAAATCAAGATGGCTTTTACTATTCAATGAACTGTTCACGATGAATAGTAAAAGTCATTTTGGTTTTCAGTGTCTCCTTACCTCTTTCTTTTTTTTGTTTTTTGTTTTGATCTTTTTGTCTTTTGCTTTTTTTTTTCTTTCTTAAGTGTCTATTTCTTTTAATTTATTTTTTTGTTTCTTTTCGTAGGCCGTTAATTATTCTTTAAATATTACTTTAATTAATGTGCATCGTGCCCTCGGGTACGGGCCGAGCATTCACTAGTCTATAGAATAAATTCAAAGTTAGTTTTACTATTCATTGAAATGTTGGTTGAATGATTATTTGAACAGTAAATCAGCCTTTCAACACAATTATCAATTTTCATGACAGTACTTTACTGACAGTACAGTTAATGTCGAGCGGGTAGCTTTACAATGCATGTATTTCAAATGGGTGTTAGTGGTCGTTGCTGGGATGTTGATTGACCCAAACCCACTAGATAGCCATAATTCAAATATTTTTAAATATAATTAATTTTTATATTTTTGTTAATATTTTTTATTTTTATAAGCTTACTATTTTCTTTTTAATCTCTTTTAACTTTTTTTTTTCTGAACACCGTGTCCGAGGGTACGAACATAAGCATACACTAGTCTATTATATAAGGAAAAGAAGAATAATTTTGGAAAAATGTGTCAATAATCTGTAAAACTGTCCTCTGCATCAATCCAACGGCTAAAAAGGGGAGTAGTACAAGCAGAGGTACTTCATCGATTTTTGCATCTCAATTGAAGTAGTAGAGTAACTAGAGTTCGGTTCTTGGGAAGTGGGATCCACTTTTTGTTTGCCAGCCCATTTTTATTTCTTTTTCAATTACCTCCAATATGATAAACAACCTCTTTATCAACTGTATCTTTTAAATTTTCTATTCCTCTATATATTTAATGATTTGTTTGGTTGAAAGAGTGAAAAATAAAAAAAGTGAAATACAAAATTATTTAAAATTAAATATATAAAATTTTTATTCTACTCTTAAAAATTTTGATTTAAAAACAAAAAAATAGAAAAAATAAATAAATTATTAACGGTTTGGTTCTTCATTCTGCCTTAGAACCGAACCGAACTGAATCGAACCCTGCCCACCCCTATAAATTAAGAATACAAAAATTTCTTTTTTTTGATGTCATGCCGTGCACTCGTGCACGGGCTTACACTAGTATATATATATAAGAAAGAAAGAAAGAAAGAAATGGGTAAATCTTCTTCTTCTACATCCAACACGACAGATTAATCCCACGCAAAACCACAAACAACCACCTCCAAATCCGTTTGTTATTTTGACGTTATACATAGCAACTGGTTCATTTGTCATTAATTATTAATCTTTCTTAAATAGGTATAATTGGATGGACCGACCGCAATATCTCACAAGTAATTGTCAATATATATATATATATATATATATATATATATCCCCTTCAATTCAATTGTAGCAGCTACGTACGTACGAATTAATTAAAAGTGTTGTCCAAAAGACTTAAACCAGCAGATTAGATCTATATATACTAATGACAAATAGATACTCAAATGTACGTCATCATAGTAAACGGACGTCAGTTAAGACAAACAGTAGGCCATTATATTGAACTATAAACTCAAATTTAATTTCTGCTATAACGCGATCCACACATCTTGATGCAATTTCAAGTACTACTTGCAGAGTTATTAGCAAAAGTTATATAGCAGCATAGGATTCCCACCAATTAAGGATAAAATAAAGCTTCATAAACAAGGAACGTCGACCACCCCAAAATCTGTTTCTGGACCGCGAATTTCACCCTTCCACCATGCTGCAGTACCCACCCACCCACCGAAGCTTTATGCTTTACCTTGTCAACTACGGCTCATATCATTTCTTGTTGGGAGCTAGGAAACCGGAGACGACGTTGCACGCAGAACGAGAAGTCGAAGGGCTTAATGTAGAGTGTTGAAAACATCAAGGAGGACGATGGTGTCCTTAGATGCTTGGAGGATGGATAGGTCTGTTTTGATATATAGAAAGCCGTTAGATTATCCCCCGTGGACGTTAGAGCATATTTTGGAGAACGACAGACTTGGTAGACAGGTCATGCGAAGCACAACGGGCTAGTGACCCGTCCCTCCCGATATAAAAAAAAAAAAAATGGTTTCAGCTCGAAATCAATTGATTCATTCCACGTACGTACGTACATAAGAAATAATATTGGTTTTTTCTAAAGATTTTAGTTCAATTCAAATTTGGTTATTCACCATGTACGAGGATCCATACAATCATACTCAATTCGACGGAATTGTTTGATCTTAAAGGGGATCTTCTATAATTTCTCACGTGAAGGGTTATTTCTTGATTTCGTCCATTCATTAATAACTTGATTATTTTTAGATAATAGTAGATAAACACAACGCTTGTAAGGAGTCCTATTAAAACGGAGAGTTCGATCCTGGCTCAGGATGAACGCTGGCGGCATACTTAACACATGCAAGTCGGACGGGAAAATTTTCTATCTATGAAATTGATTAGAGTTTCTCCACAGAAAATAACTATCTATAAGCGACCGAAATTAAAAAAAAAAAAATAGAGAATGTTGGGTCGGAAGGTTGCAAAATTTTTGCCAAGTTTTAAAAAAGCAGATTCACCAAAATCGCATTAATTATACGGGGACTCTAATGTTTCCAAAAAGATCTTTTCGTCTCTACACAGACTACACTGCCCTTAATTTAAATGACTGCGACTGATTACAAAGAAATTGCTGCAATTATACGATGGGACCTCTACAACATTCTTATGGGACCTTACCCCCCCACCCAGTGTATTCCTTCATTGAGAGAGAGAGAGAGAGAGAGAGAGAGAGAGAGTTTTAAATTTTTGAATTATAGTGGATCAAACAAGTGGGGAGCTGCCTCCTTCCCCCTATATATACATCCCTCATTAGACCAAAAGCTCCTAAACTATCAGAAATTAAAAGCTCCCACAAACAGGTGACTTTTGCTCCTACATTATCCGTCTCCCTTCCTATGCTACTCAACCCCAACTTTTAATCATTGATTACTCTTTGTTTTCTAACAATCTCCATATAAATATATATATATATATATATATATATATATATATCCTTTGGTAAGGTTTACATATAGAAAATAAACACGGAGACATGCCGGCAGCAACCGCAACCACACTTCAAAAGCACCACACTTTAACCATCGATCCGTCGGCCTCCGGGCAACCCCATGAAAACCCAGAATTCACAAAGTCAATTACTCCATCCCCTAATGATCATTCTATTCTATGTTTCTATCGACGACATTACCCACCTGGCTTCCCCAAGAAGGTACACCGTCACTAATTAATTACCAAGCATTCTATACCTTAATTACCATATGATTAAATGCAGGGCGGAATCAGGATTTTTTTGAAGGAGGTGAAAGATTACGAGGGTTAATTTGGGGGCAGCGCCCCAATTTTTTATTTTTTATTTTTGGTATTAATAGGCTTACTATCAAAATTAACGAGTCCTAAATTATATATTTTGGGGAATAAGTTTAATTATCTAGAATTCTTCAATGGAGACAATGATAGAGCATGAGAGATCAGAGCCGCCAGAGCAGTTTCTTCTATCTTACTTGGAGGCAAGCACGCAGCGGCAGGAGCGAGAGAGCAAGTTTTTTTCTCAGATGTGGCGACTGTTCTCTGGTCCCGGTGGTTTGGGGAAATAAGGGGAGAGAGGGGGCTAAATGAAATTTTTTAAAGATAAACTAAAAAAAAAAATCTCCCTAGCCCTTTAAATTTTGGGGGGATGGGGCTGTCGCACCCCCCCTCCATGAATTTCCGCCCCAGATTAAATGATCATTTAGCACATATCAAATATCAATTAAATTTCAAAAATATTTAGATTCTTGATTTATAGTGATTCTTATAATTTATAGTTATTAGGTTTTTATTTGAACGGCTATATATAATATCAGAATATGCATGCGTGCATGTAGCTAGACCTATTTTAATTTGCATGTACCATGAATCATATCCATATATATATATATATATATATATATGCATATATGTATATCTAACAACGTATTCCAACCTGGTGTGTACGTACGGTTGCTAATGGCCATGCATTTAAATGAGGCGGGAGCTTCTGAGGTTTTCTTTTCAGCTTTAGTTTGTCCCGACATATAATATATATATATATTCATTGTGTGGTGTGTGTAAATTATAGTACGTACGTACTAGTAGTGTAATGAATGAATGTTGTTTGTTTAGTTATATAATGCGTGACATGTATGTAATATGACGACAGGTGGTGGCTGAGACAATCGCGACGTTCCTATTGGTGTTTGTGACATGTGGGGCCGCAGCGTTAAGTGGTAGTGATGAACACAAGGTGTCAAAGCTTGGAGCTTCTCTAGCTGGTGGCCTCATTGTCACCGTTATGATCTATGCTGTTGGGCATATCTCCGGTGCCCACATGAACCCCGCCGTCACCTTTGCTTTCGCTGCCGTCCGACACTTCCCTTGGAAACAGGTTAATTGAATTATTTGTGTTAATTCTTCCCCCCATGCATATGTACCTGTACGTATTATTAATTTCTAGTTTTAACACATACCTGGCAACTAGCTAGTAATAACCTCCTCCTTTAATTTGGTCTCTCAAGTCATGAAGTGAACTACAGTATATAGCTAGATCTCTTTCATCAAACAAATTAAGGAGGGGAAGGCAAGGCCCATATCATATGCAGTACGTAGGACCTTGACATTCATCAGGGCCGGCCCAGACCTAGGGCGAGCCGGGCGACCGCCCATGGCCCAAATTCATAAAGGGCACAAAAAAAAAAAAAAAAAAATTAGGTGCATGTGATAATATTTTTATTCTATTTATGTATACGAAACGGTAGTTTGTCAAAATTATCTCTTATTTTTTATTCAAAATTATCTCACTCTCCTCTTTAACACGGTGAAATTTTTGTTATTTTTTCAAATTATACACTCAATCTTTTTGTTTTTAATTAAAATCAATTTTCGAGTGATCTTCTCTCCTCTCCAATTGAACCGTAGTTGCATTGTTTACAAGTGAATTTTAATCATTAGATTTAGATGCTCTTTAGAAAAATATATAAGTGTTGCAATCTTGTTCGATGTTCACTAAACTGTTAATATTATTCGATAATTATGCTATATTTTTTCAACTTTTATTTAATTTCATATATTTTTCTAATCAGTTGTATATTGTATAGTTTCAAACAATTGGATAGTGAATAGTAGTTGTTTATTATTATTTAATATCTTTTTTTATAATAATGTATGAAGATTGGAACAAATTCTTTCTTCTTTTAAAATTTTTTTATCGAGTGTTTTTTCTAGAAAAATGGTTTAACGAAATGCAATATATATATCGTTATAAAATTATTTAAGTCATCATAAAATTTATAAATTGAAGTATATTTTTACATTTAAAGTATGTTAATACGAACCAGTTGTATCTTAGTACATTTTTGTTGTATGTTAGATATTTATCTGTATTTTGTAAAATAAAGATCAAACACAAGAATTTTTTTAAGAAAATCAACTAAAATACAACAAAAATATACTAAGATACAACAGGTTCGTAAATATACAACAAACTAACTAAAATACAAAGATACAACAAAAACGTAATAAGATACAACGGGCTTTTAGTAAGATACAACATAAAAAATTAAGATACAACAAGATTAACGAAGATACAACAAAAATGTACTAAGATACAACGGTTTATACGTTTGTACGATATTTATAGTTTGTAGTTGATCATTTTCCTATATATATATATATATATATATATATAATCGATCATTAAATTCATAATAATCGTCTCCCTCAATTTTATTTTATTTTTCAATTTTCTGGATACCTTGTAAAGGATATTAATTTGTAGTTTTTACCTTTAATTACGTTAAAATGTATATGAGTTTTAAACATTTATTCAAGGTAGATGTGATGTTAAGGTTTTAATGTTCTCTCCGTAGTTTTTTGTTTGTTTTTTTGTTACAAAATCCGACGTGTCATAAGATGATTGGGTAAAAAAGAACACATTATATATGGCTATATAAAGTGACATCTTATACAGTGACATCTTATAAAAATATTTCTCTTTTATATTATTTTGGATTAAATCTAAATTTCCTAAATTGAAATGAAACTCCTTGGAAATTTGGATGTATACCTTTGTCAATACAGTAGCAACTTGAATTTGAATTTGGACTGATGCATAAGCTTTCTTTCTCTCAACTATTTTCGGTATCTGGAATCAGAAGAATGAGTTTAACCACTTAATTATTGGTGTAAAGAATGTTTAGCTATATATTTCATTTATTCCAACTTGATACATTGGATAGCAACATATATGGCCAGCATCAATATATAATTCATTATTATAAATAATATTGTTAGGGTTATTCTGCATCGATTTCTGGAATGGGTTGATGTTAATTAGGTATAGAAGTGTAAGAAAAATGTTCATTCTTTAAGCTAGCTTTTGGGTGGGAGGGACTGAGAACTCACTAGAAGGATTGGGATTAGTAGTACAGGATCTAGCTAGCTAGCACCATATATTACAAATAGATATATTCCTACTTGAGTAGATTTTCCATATTAGATTCCAATCTTGCTTTAGTTAGAAGTGATTAGGCCAAATAATTGTTTTTCAAAGTCTTTTTGTCCCAAAGTTGATCATTTGCTGATGCTGTTATTACTTCGCTTGTTACATTTCATTGTTCATTTGCAAACACTACTACATGTTATGCTAGCTAGTAACTCATACTATCACGTATGTACGTATGTATCAACCTTCTAATAGAAAATTAATTAGGGGTGTAAGTTCAAACCGTCCAAATCGACAGTCGAATCGAACCAAATCAAACTGACGAGTTTGGTTTGGTTTCGACCGACAACGGTTCGGTTACGGTTCGAAAAAATATCAAACCGCACGGTTCGGTTTGCGGTTTCAAGACCTCAAACCAAACCGAACAAAACCAAACCGAATCGATATCTAATATATATGCATATTTTTATATAAACTCCTCATATTTTAATATTATATTTATGTATACTCTTTTTAATTATATATATAATAGAATAATAATTATGTGCTAACTTAAATTTAATTCTATTATGATAAACTTATAAATTTTATTATTTTAAAGTTATATATGCGCTAACTATTATGTAAACAAACAATATAATTGAGTTATATTTCAATTTTTATTATAATCATAGGTTATTAGTGTTAAATATAGTGTTTGTTTTTAATTTTTTGTTATAAATCTTATGTTATATTTAGTTATTTGTAAAAATTTCTAAACCGATAAATCGAACCAAACCGAACCGCGGTTTATTGGTTCGGTTTTTTAGTTTGGCAATTCGATTTAGGTTTGAAATTCTCCAAACCGATAGAGTACGATTCGACTTGCAGTTTATACCCCAAACCGAACCGTTGCACCCATAAAATTAACACTTACTTTTGACCAAGAGATTGTAGAACATTAGATTCTATAAAATCATATTTGACACCAAAAAGTATTCAATGAACTTATCGCATCACGTCATCTTGTTGATACCGTGTGACTGATCAAATCGTTCAGCATTTCATACTCCAACTTAATTAGGGTTTTAAACCGGAAAAAAAAAAAAATAGCAACGCTAACAATAACAGGATATTAAAAAAGAAACAAGAGAGAAAGAGCAGAAGCGAAGTAAGCTCAGATAAAGCCAGAAACATATTCATCTTGCAGGTTCCGATCTATGCAGTGGCCCAACTAACAGGATCCATTTCTGCTTCATTCGCACTAAGGATACTACTGGACCCTATAAAACTTTTAGGCACAACATCGCCTTCTGGAACAGATCAACAAGCTCTGGTCATGGAAATTATCGTCTCTTTCTCGATGATGTTCATCACTTCAGCAGTCGCAACGGATACAAAAGCTGTAAGATTCTCTCTGACCAATGGCCATTTTCTTTCTCGCTTATGTTCCCAGCTTATTTTCTGTTCAACCACTAGTGTACTTGACCAAAAAAATAAATTGAAATATAGGTAGGGGAGTTGGCTGGAATTGCAGTAGGATCAGCAGTCTGCATTACTTCTATCTTGGCCGGGTACATTTCAACCTCAATACGTACCTTACCCTCTTGCAAACGGCAACTTTCAGTACATCTAAATTCCATTGTTATACATTGAAATTTGAAATGGTGTTCAACAAACTGTCTTAACAAGTTGAGTAGTAAATTTTGCAGACCCGTATCAGGAGGATCCATGAACCCTGCAAGGACCATAGGACCAGCTTTAGCAAGCAAGTATTACAAGGGAATTTGGGTGTACATTGTTGGCCCAGTGACGGGAACATTATCAGGGGCATGGGCATACAACTTCATTCGGGTTTCAGACCAGCCAGCACATTTCATTTCACTCCCTTCCTTTCGCAGATTGAGGAGCAATGATGACCAGACTAAAGCCAAAGATCCCCTCACTTCTATATAATTGTAAAAGAAGATTAATAACAAGTCAGGATGACCATTCAACAATCTGGCAGTCTGTCGTTATCTTTCTGAAATCGATCCTGCAGTTTGTTGTATGAAATGCCACTTTGCAAATATATGAATGCCAATGGAAGTGGTAAGAGTCAACTTTTATGCTTACTACAAATAAATGAAGAAACAAAAATGACCTGATCAACAACCGAATCAATACATATAAATAGGACAATTGCAAGCAGCAATTGTCCTCAATCTGTACATGTCATACATTAGTAGAACAAGTTACAAATATCCACCGGACATTTACAATCTTGGGCAAGAAAATGATATCCTGGAAATTCCATAAATACCTCCTCAAGCAACTTTTTCACAAACTACAAAACTACCAGGATTAATGGTAATACTCTTGGTGCAGTTATCAGTCTTGTAAATTCCCACTAGTCGATCCGCCAACTCAAACATGTTGTTTCTAAGACTGCAAGACATACAAAGAAGATCAAAAGAAACGCAATGGAACTGTTGTGTCATTTGGTTTTATTACAGAATAAAACCATTTTACCTGATGATTATAAATTGTGCATCCTTTGTACGATCTTTCACATAATGCCCCACGATCGAAACATTTTTAAAATCTGCAAGTTTTAAACATTTAAATGTGAATTAAGACTAGTATGACTCCAACGGTTAAGAACATCAAAACAAAATATGTGTGTGTGAGAGAGAGAGAGAGAGAGAGAGAGAGAGAGAGAGAGAGAGAGAGAGAGAGAGAGAGTGAGAGAGAGA